>JBBJLS010000002.1:11396581-11424364 GCA_037577275.1 Bryconaethiops microstoma
ACACACACACACACACACACACACACACGCACACACACACACACACACACACACACACACACACACACACACTCACATCTCCATCTTAAAAACACACTCACATCTCCATCTTAAAAACGAGGGCCTAACCACTATAATATCACCTAATATTGATGATCTGCAGTACCATTTAAAATATTTATTGTAACGTACTGATAATGAGTGACTTTTTTAGTTGCTGGGGTTCAAGCGTGGGATCTTTAGACCATGAAGCAAAATCCACTGAACTGAATCTGTACTCAAAAACAGCCCTATGTTGAAAATAAACACATTACACCGTATCTATTTCTAATTATATCTCATTTTAAGCATGAGAATATCACAAGAAATCGATTCAATATGAAAAGAAAATGAAAAATAGAACAAATGAAAGAGAATCCAAAACTGCAAAGTATTCTTTGTAGCTCTGCCCGCAATGATGCGGTATTTGTATATTTTTAAGAATTTCCGATGCTTATTTCAGTTTAGTTTTGCATATAACAAAAGTATTGCTATATAAAATAAAGTGCATTTCTATAATATGAAATTATATCTCCTGGTATTTTCATTGTATTGGAGTTTTTAGCCCCGTAAAACTGGTACTGGTAAGCTGTATGTTTTTCATATTTGTCTTTTTTAATCCAAATCAAAATCTATACATATCTACAATCCACATTGCTTATATGTATATTTACTGCTGTGGATTATAAGTATTTTTATATTGTGATGATATTCTAAGTTAACATCTTATTTTGTTATTACACTAATTTTCGACAATTCTGTAAGAAACTTGAATCTGTTCTTGTTAGTCAGTACATAAGAAAGGAATCTGATCTTAAATCAGTGCTGCTGCACTTTATGAATACGAACCCTGATTGAAGTCCACACTAAACACAGCCTTTAAACTCAGTTGCTTTAAAGCGAGTAGAATAGAGAGTAGAACAGGCTTTATCCAGCTGTGTTGGATGTTTGTCTTTGGTCTTCCTCTATCAAAGTAAAATGTGAACGCAACAATTACAGGCCCAACAAACAGCATGCAAATATAACTATGGGCTGAAATAAAAATTGCGTATTAACTATTAGGCGTGTTGTGTCTTATAGATCAGAACGTGTTGAAATTTTACACATCAAGCCAGTCTAGGAAAGTTAAAGAAGTTACATCTGCACACTTTAGGTCTTAACAAGTGCTTTCCCACTTTCACTAAAACTACAGACAGGTCAAGTGTGGACTTTGGAAAACTTTCCCTTTTACTTGATCATTTCTCTCTCTCTCTCTTTCTCCCTCCCTCTCCCTCTCCCTCTCTCTCCGTGAGTCATCGATGCAATGGAAAGTCTCCAAAAGTCCATCTCAGCCACTGACCTTTTATATTAGTCTGTGTAAAGACTTCCAGGAATAATCTCAGTGTGCATTCGCTCTGTTATTTTAGCAAAAAGACATGAGCACCACTGAGCTCCAGACTAATTATATTAAAAAATGGACAAAACACATCTGGGTCTGATATCTGCAGAGAAAAACACGGCCTGAGACTGAAGGACAATGGGAACCAGGCACTGTGGGGGCTCTGCAGGGTGTGTGTGTGTGTGTGTGTGTGTGTGTGTGTGTGTGTGTGTGTGTGTGGGAGCAGCAGAGGGCAGGACGGAGCTCAGGAGCAAATTGTAACACCAGCGTTACTCAAACACACAGCAAAGCAACCTTGTGTGTTCACATCATTACTACTGCATTTTTTATAATTAAACTATATATTTTTATAAGTCTCAAGACACAAAAACATTATGATCTTTATTTTCTCCATATCTTCAGCCTTTATTAAGTTTTTATTAATAGCACACTGATAGTATGAGACATTGCAAGTATGAGGACACGTGAGCTCTTTCCTGCCTGAGCAGAATATTCCAAAGAAAAAAAAGCAGCTGCGTGATTACGATACACAGCAAATACTTCTAAAAAAAAAAGTTCTAATGGTGTACAAATCCAATACTACCCAGTGTCGTAAAAAAACCCTGAAAACAAAACTCGATTTCATTCACCCAAATGTCATTTCATTCTTAAAATCTCACATTTTAAACCAGTTTCTGTGTGATCCTACAAAAAAAAAACTGCATTTTAGAATGTTCATGTAATTCCTATTTTATATGTTTATGCATTTCATAAAGTGCTAATAAGCTACAGGCCTTCTGAAACTGTGCTTACAAGGAAAGTGGTCCCACCCTTTGAAAATCAAAACATGGATCCCTCAGTTCCTCTAACAAGAACGAACTTGAGATGATTTAATAAGTTATTTTCTTTAGCTAATGTATTTCATGTACATACTTGTTAAAGAACGGAACTGATAAAATAATTGGAGTGAGACTAGACCGGGAATGCATTGAAGAAAAATAGTGCTGAAATATATAACGGATAGTCCTGATATGATGAGCCAGACACTGTAATAAGTTTTAAAACTGTCATACCACAGTTTATCAGCCAGGTATCATTAATTGTCTGGGAAGCTCATATTCAGTTATATAAGCAGGTATCTGACAACTCTGATATAAGTATTATGTATATTCTGTTCATTTTTGCTGCTGCTCCTAATATATGTTTGCAGTGATGCATATTTGCACAAATGTTTAGGTATTTTAATTGTGTAATTTATTTTGTGATCACTAATCTGTCTATTGTTGAGACACAGAAACACAAAGGACATTTGCCTGGACTTTAAAAACTGATTTAGTTCATTTCTAACTGCTCAGGTTTGGAATCCACCCTGTGGCCGGACGTATGCCTGGTCAGCTAAATGTGCTCCTGGCTGAAGCTGGAGTTCCATACGACGTGGTTCTGGAGATGGACGAGATTAATGAGGATTTCCCAGGTGAGCTATAATCACATCCATGCAGAGTGTGGGGACAATTACCCTTTTCCAACTGTTTTTAATCCAAATAAACTTGGTTTATATGACTGTTTGCCTGTAACTGACCATATTCAAATCAAAGCAGGATTATTTAGAGGAAAGCAATATGACATGTAAATATTTGGCCTAAAAGAGTTTCACTCTGTGCTTTTAACAATAGTTTGGAGAGAAAATGTGTGCATCATTCTTTAAAAGCTGCTCTACATACCAAGGAGGACACTCTGACGGACATGAGCTGAGTGAGGATGATTATACCCACAGCATAAGAACACAGCTGCTTCTTCATAAACCCAACTTTACATGGGTTTTCACACAAATTAGAAAAGTACAAGTGAAAATCAAACACTGCTCAGAAATACATGTCCAAAAAAGGAGAGTAGTCCCCAAACCTTTAACAGGCAGGGTATTCTGTCAGCAGCAGTGCAGTAGAAATAAACGGTGGTGCTGATTCACATATCTATGGTGCAAGATCCAAATACCAGCAGAAAAACAAATGACTCAAATGAACTGAAGTGGCTGATTCACTCAGTCCACGAAGACACCAGTAAAATCTCATAGATGGTAACAGAAAATATAAGGACTGAAATCTGTAATGCAGAGATATATTTAATAAATTATGCAAAAAGGCTGCATGGCTCAGTATAACTGTCCTCTCTCTCTCTCTCTGGGTGGGTAGGGTGGTAATCCCCCTCCCCATCACTTTAACTGTTTAACTGTTCCTTCTGAGCGTGTGTGTTTCTCTCATACAGAGACTGATTTGACCCTTGTTATTGGAGCCAATGATACTGTGAACTCGGCAGCGCAGGAGGATCCAAACTCTATCATTGCAGGCATGCCTGTGCTGGAGGTGTGGAAGTCCAAACAGGTCAGAGACCAGCAGCACACACACATACACTTGCATATAGGGCTGCAGTGATTAGTAACATTAGTCAGCAAAAAAAATATGCCAATATCCATAAAAATGAAAGTGCTCTATAATGTGCATATGATCCACAGGATCATTCTGACAGACTGTAATAATATACTTAACTGAGTGATGGTAAATAAATTAATGAATAGTTACTTGACTTTTTCCCCAATGAAACTGTAGTGAGGGGAAATAAAAACACACAAAAATTACTACGAATTTTCCTGTACTTTCTAGTTTATGGTCCAATAAATACATAATTTTAGCAGCAGCTGGCATGTTTACACCGTGTTTTTCGCTGGTGCAGGTGATAGTGATGAAGCGAACCCTGGGCGTTGGCTACGCAGCTGTGGACAACCCCATATTTTACAAACCAAACACCTCCATGCTGCTGGGAGACGCCAAGAAGACCTGCGACAGCTTACAGGCCAAGATCAGAGAGGCTTACTACTGAGCTCCCGACACAGCCGCACCTTCACAACACGACTACAGAATAATGAAGAGAAATATTTATTTGAAAAATGATCATGCTCATTTTATTCATAATAAAATTGCTTTATAAATGAAACAAATCACTTCCAAACCAGTCTCACCTCCTTCTGAGAGCTGCGCTGACACCTCTGAATCGCATGAACTGCTTTGTAAATAAAAGGGTGTAAAGCCAGCGGCTGCGTATTACAATCTGGAAAATGGAACTTTCACAGCACGTTAAAAGATGTTTATTATTGCACAGTCCTTTCTGCTGCTTTGAGAACCGTTCAGTCCAAGATACAGAGAGTAAAACTCCTGCTGAATCTTAAATCAACAATTCAGCAAAATATCAGACTTTAACAAACTTCCACCTAACCTCAGGTGTTGTTAATCAGTTGAGGGGTTTTGGGATTTTGCAAGTTTTGCTTCTTCAATTCAGAACTGGAGTTATTAGGCTAACATAAACTAACACTAGAAGTCAACAGTCACCCAAATTCATCCCCAAAATTTCTCTGGACCCTCAAACCACTTCCAGCTCTTCATTAGGGTGGATCAGGACGTGGATGTGGTTCAGGAAGCAGCATGACTTACTGTGAGCCGTAAAAGTGAACACAACTGAGGAACCTGATCCCAGATTAGTCTTGCTTTTTAAACAGCAGTCCTGGTGTCGTCTGATACGGCCACGTGTTGCACTGGAATTCAGTACATTTCTACAGCTCACAGTGAATTATGCTGTGCCCTTAACCACATCCACAAGTCTGATCCACTTTAATACAGACGTTCAATTCATTTTTACAGATCATAGTAAGTTGTACTGTGTCCTGATCCACTTTATTAAAGAGCTGAATGTGGTTTGAGGGTCCAGAGAAGTTTTGGGGGTAGAAAGATTTGGGTGCCTTTTGACTCAAAACTAAAGAAGTCAAACACGTTTCGACTGATCGACCACATCTGGAAGAGGCAGAACAGTGTGGACAGTTGTGTTCTAGTCGAATTGCTCTTTTAATAATTCCAGTCTTTGCTCTGGTCTGATGATGGGCAGTAGATGAGAACACTCTGTCCTCAGGATTTCCCAGCATCCTGCTTGGCCTTTCTGATGAGTTTGTGCAAGAAGGAGTAGAAGAAAAGAAGATTATCATACTCTCCTTTGTACTCCTTCAGTAAAAAGTGGATGTGGAAGTCCTTCAGGAAGTAATATATGGCCTCGATGGTGGCCAGATATGTGTCTGGAGAACCTCTCTGGTGACGCCAAAAACATGTTTTCCTGGACTTCAGTTCCACCTGCGGCAAAGCTGTGGGCAAAAAAAGTGAACGAGTGTGAACATATCACTTTCTGGAATTAAAAAAGTCTGTATTGTTTCAAATGGTGCATTTACTGCCCCCATCCATACAGCCCATATATGGACAATAAGCTACAAAAACAGCCTGTTCTCAAATCAACATTTTTGTGATATCACACATTTAAACACAACCTATAATGGTTAAAAATGTGACTTTTGCTGGATTTCAGGAAGACCTCGATTCGTTAGAACACCCAGTAACTCACCTGGAGATGTGATTGGTCACTCAGTCAGAAACCCTGCGATAAGAGTCTCATTTGCATATTGCAGCCTTTCGTAATATCAGTATAGCAGAGACCGAAACTGCGAAAATGATTAGCAGCCCGCGTCTGCATGGAAGAGTAAAGGCGACAGTTTTCCCTCATTAACCCAAATGTCGTATATATGCCAAGGCGGTTTTGGTGTTTGAGCTGTGCTAATGAGTTAGCTATGAGGCTAATGGATGCTCACAGCTGACCAATTAGCACCGTGCTATCTGCATGCCCAGATCTCCTCAAATGTGTTAGTGAAGGTGGGGTCCTATTCAGAATTTCTACTTCACCCTAAATGGTGCAGTAGTTACATTCTGAACCTAACTGCTACACTACATATAGAGGACCAGAAAAGGAAGAACTTCAGCTCGGTGTCTCAAACCATGTGGAGCTGTCAGGTAATATCTAACAGATGTGCTTATGTGGTTTCTGGCACTACAAACAACTTCAGACACCAAGCGATGGACCACATCTGGAGTAAACTGTGAGTTAATTACATTTTTTTGCTTTAAACAGAAGGTGTGTGAGATTCAGTGCAGTGATACCTTGCAGCCGCTCATCTGTGATGATCCTGGTGGTTTGGTTCCAGGTGCTGTCGATGAAGATGACCCTCTGAACTGGACAGGTGTGTTTCTGTGGGTCGTCTGTGAGCTCTGGAGAACAGGTGTGTGAGCCCCCTCTCTCCTCCTCCACTTTTAGTTTTTTTACTACTCTCCCCTCCGGTGGGCTTTCTCCTCCTCTTTTTCCTCCAGTTTTATAGAAATGACTCAGCAGCTCCTCCACCATTATCGCCTCTGGGCCAGGAAACACCAGCACCACCTGCAGACACAGCACAACACACACACACACACACACACCTGCTGGGACAAACTGCACAGTACCAGTGACATTGGCGTTAAACCTTTAAAACAATGGCTTTAAATCTCAGTGATAAGCTAAGCGCTCAACAAACCAGGGAGTCTTAGTAAAAACATTCGGGTATGGTATTATACGGTAAATGTGAAGAAATGCCATTGTACAAATTTTTTGGTGCTGAAACATTTCAGAAGTGCAGAAAGAATTGTGTCAGTGTAGAGTAAGAACATAACATCTGTTATGTAATAATGTAATTATATAGGTATGGAGTATAAATGAACTGTATAGTGAACAACAGTAATAACACTGGACTTTAAGGGTTAAAAACTCTGGATGTGAATTAATAACACTGGACATTAAGGGATAATAACACTAGATGTTAAAGGGTTAATTTCACTGGATTAAGATTTAATAACGGAACTTTTAAGGGTTAATGTCTGCTGATGGAACCCGTACGTTCTGTTCCTGTCCACAGAGCTCTGGGATGCAGGGGTAGGTGTAGATAGAGACGTCTTCCGGAGCGATGAGTTTGGCGTGAACCGCAGTGCTCTTCCCATCAGTCTCGTTCGGATGTTTGATAATGTCAATCTTTACAGGCAGCTGAAAACAGCACAGAAACAAAACAGCAGATTTACAGTAGAAAAGTTTGATTTACAGTACAAAAGTGTTTACTGAAGAAACAGCAGAGGGAGTGTGTAGCACAGGTAGTTTTACATGTTGCTAGATGTTTGCTGTGGTGTTCTGGGGTGGTTACAAGGGTGTACCAGATGGTAGTGCTCATGGAATCGTTTCCATGGTTTCCAGTTATAAGGGTGCTTCCATGGTAGTCTGGATGGTTACTATGGTATTTTAAGAGACTGATTGGGGCATTGTGGCATAGTGTTGTCGCTGTGGTATTCCAGGTGATTGTTAGAGTGATTCTCTTGGTTTCTAATGGTGATCCAGGTGGGTACTATGGGTTAGTATGAAATTGTTTGTTATCTGCATTATACAGACTGTCAGTGTGTCTACCCTATTTTTAAAACATGAATTGCCTGATGTTTGCTTTGTAAACAAAATGTTTTTTATTAGATGGTGTGAATGTGACCTCTGAATGATGACCACAGATTTTTGGACACATTCCGGTTTAAATTCTGTTAAACAGATAAACCCTATTACTATCTGACCTTCACGGTGGGGACGAGGTCTGGACTCACTCCCACCAGACAGCAGCAGGTGTAGCAGTAGAACATTCTGGAGCCGCTGCACGTGGGGCACTTCATTCTGCCAGCTAACTGAGCGCTCTCCAGTGGTGCGTGAGGAGCCAGGACGAGCCCCTGCAGCGGCGCCTCTGTGTTTCCGGAGTCCCGCGACAACCTGTCCTGCTGTGGGGAGGGGGTGTGTGCCATCAGTCCAAGCAAGAGACCTTAAAACCTTTAATACACAAAGATCAGAGAGTTGAGGATTTGATCCATTCATATGAAGTAAATCAGATCTACTTAAAATTTCAAATCTCTGCTGCAGCACTGTCATTTAAAGTCAAAAGTGACTGGAACTCAAACAACTAAGGAGTCAAATATCTGTATCTGACCATTAACATTATGTGACCATATAACATTTAACACAGGGTATATAAATATTTTGCATCTAAACATTACAATATAATATTATTATTAGCATACCTGAGAATATCTCATCATTACAGTTTTATGCACCATCTAAAGATTTTAGAGACCCGGACGTCTGGTTCCATTCACATCCCCTGTTAACAGTTCTGAGTTTCTCCAGAACCAGCAAACCCACTCTGAACGTTTACATCTTAAACACTGAATTAGGGGGGATATGGGAATTTGGTTTAGTTTCTGTTTAATATCTGCATCATTAGAGTTTAGGTGTTGGATTTGAGCACGTTAAGAGCAGATTAATAAATTAATAATCTGTACTAATGGTTGTTAACTTATGTTTATCAGTAAATATGAATCTAAATCCAGCTTTAAAGCTGTTTTATGTTCGGAGTCTGTCTCTTACCTTCCTCTGCTCTCAGAACACAGCTGCGCGGCTTCGGCTGGTAAATAAAAAGAGCGTTTTTTTATTATTTGTATTAATCTTTAATAAATTCACATAAATTCATGTAAACAGAAAGAGATACAAGATGTGCATTGATGCTGGACACGCGCCGGAAAGGCTTCTATTTTGTCGCACGGAAGCGGTCACGGCACGTGGACCGTTGCCACGCAACCAGCCAACTAAACAGTGAAGAAATGGAAACAGGAAAACAAAAACAACAACTCAAACAAAAACTAAAACTAAAACTACGAACGAAGGCTCTGAGTTCTCTGGAGGAGTTTATTGAGTTTGAAGAACTGGTGAGAAAAAGCCTCAGGAAGTCTGTCCATCCGTCCGTCCGTCCGTCCATCCATTCGTCCATTAGCTAGTCAGTTTGTTGGTTTGTTATTTACCCCTCCTAATATGTTCGGAGTCAGTTTGACCACATTTAACCTTTAATGTCTCTAAATAAATCTACATTGATTAAACAATTTTGGTTAAATAAAGAGTACTGCATTCAAAGTAATCATGTGAAAATAATGATAAGTTTTGTAATTAATAAGTAGCTATAAAAGTTAAATTATAAGTAACTTTAAATGATTACAAGCCTTTTCTCTGTTAACACACAAAACAGCTGGGAATCTTTGAACGGCTGTTTTATTATCCCACAGTTTATTTAAATTAACCAATTAATCAAGTAAATAAGACTATGAATAGACTAGTCTAATATTACTACACTAGTATAATCAATAGACAATTCCAATACTACTATAATCAATAGACTAACAGTAATATAATCAATAGTTTATTCTAATACTACTATAATCAACAGACTACTTTAATAGTAATATAATCAATAGAACACTGTAAAATTAATATGATCAATAGACTAATACTAATAGAATGAATAGACTACTCTAACAATAATGTAATCAATGGACTACTGTAATACTAATGACTTATTTAAGTGTTGCAAATATTATAGTTAATAAGTAGTTAAAATAGTTACATTACAAGTAATGATTGTAGTGAATAAAATAAGGTAAAATTGTAAGATTATATTTGACATTTTAAAGATAAATAATTATGTTAAATTCGTGCAATACATGGTAATGGAAAGTGGAGCATCCAGGCTAAATTGTAATGCAGAGTGTGAGGACTTCCAGGCAGATGAAGAAAACTAGACCATAATGAAGCATATTAAAGAGGATGAAGAAACAAAACACTGCTGCTTTGTTTAACCCTTTCATGTCCATACAGCTGCTCTGCCAGGCCAGAAGATATGAAAGGTACTTGATGATTAATAGTCATTTTAAGAAATACTGTTCTATTTTGTGGGTGTGGTACAGGTGGACTGGCCTGAACCCCCAGAGGAACCTGTGGAGGCTGTTCAGTGTTTCCCTCACATTCACTCTGAGCAGATCTGTGAGGAATTAAAGGAGCAGGTCCCTTTTCCCTCACACGTCGCCGATGCTCTACTGAAGAGCTTCGAGGAGCTGTGGGTCAGGGTGAATGATCACGAATCCATCTTCTCCCAGGCAAAGAAGAACATGCCTGTAGAAGAGGAGCCTGCAGTGTGAGTCAGATAGTGTACACCTACATGCAGTAGTGTAGACCCCCCACCATCATGCAGGAGAACGGGGATGGGAGGGGGAAAGTTTAATTAGTGTAATTAGTGGAGATGAACACCCCCCCCCCCCCCCCACACACACACACACACATTGGTCTCACCCTGCTTTTTACTCTACTTCCCTCTGCTACCATACTGAAGAGATCCGTCCTCGGCTGCCGCTCAGTCCAGCAGGTCCGATTCCAGCAGGTCTGGGTCCAGGAGGTCTAGGGCAGGCAGGGGTTTGACGCTGTCGCGCCAGTGGAGGCCGGTCTGGCAGCAGAGCTCCACACTGAGGCCCAGATTAGCAAACCGCTGCCATGTTTTGACAAGTTTGGGGATAGAGGTTTGGTCTTGGGGTTTGGTTGCCATGAATACAGGAATAATAAGATGATCTAAGTGATGATGAATTGACGATATGCAGTGACATAAAGGTCATAGCTGAGTGTGATCTGGACTGAGATCAGCAACCAGAAACCACAAAACAGTAGAGAAGCCTGTCGCAGATGAACTCCAATACATAAAAACAATAACTATATATATACACATATATACACACACATATATACCACGGACTGTACTGTAAAGTAGACCATGGTGAAGTGGAGTGTGCTGTAAATGCACGGTGGTGAAGCGGATTGTGGTGCAGTAGGCCGTGCTGAAATATGGACTGTGCTGTAAAGTGAACAACGGTGAAGTGGGCCATGGTGAAGTGGGCCATGATTTAAGGTGGACTGTACTGTAAAGTGGAATGTACTGTAAAGTGGAAGGTGGTGAAGTGGACCGTTCTGTAAAGTTGACTGTACCGTAAAGTGGACGGCAGTGAAGCGGACCATGGTGAAGTGGACCGTGCTGTAAATTGAACTGTACCATAAAGTGGACTGTGATGAAGTGGACCATGGTGAAGTGGACCGTGCTGTAATTGGAACTGTACCATAAAGTGGACGTTGGTGAAGCGGACTGTGGTGAAGAGGACCGTGCTGTAAAGTGGACTGTACCATGAAGTGGATGGCGGTGAAGCGGACCATGGTGAAGTGGACCGTGCTGTAAAACGGACTGTACCATAAAGCTGACGGCGGTGAAGCGGACAGTGGTGAAATGGACCGTGCTGTAAAGCGAACTGTACCGTAAAGCTGACGGTGGTGAAGCGGACCGTGGACTGTACTGTAAAGTGGATGCCGGTGAAGTGGACTGTGGTGAAGAGGACCGTGCTGTAAAGCGGACCATGGTGAAGTGGGCTATACTGTAAAGTGGACCGTGGTGAAGTGGGCCATACTGTAAAGCGGTCGGTGGTGGATTGTCCTGTGCTGTAAAGTGGGCCGTGGTAAAGTGGACTATATTGTAAAGTGGACCATGGTGAAGTGGGCCATACTGTAAAGTGGTCGGTCGTGAATTGTCCTGTGCTGTAAAGTGGGCCCTGGAGAAGTGGGCTATATTGTAAAGCGGACCGTGGTGAAGTGGGCCATACTTTAAAGCGGTCGGTGGTGAATTGTCCTGTGCTGTAAAGTAGACTGTGGTGAAGTGGGCCATACTGTAAAGTGGGCCCTGGAGAAGTGGGTTATACTGTAAAGCGGACCGTGGTGAAGTGGGCTATACTTTAAAGCGGTCGGTGGTGAATTGTCCTGTGCTGTAAAGTAGACTGTGGTGAAGTGGGCCATACTGTAAAGCGGGCCGTGGTGAAGTGGGCCATACTGTAAAGCGGTCGGTGGTGAATTGTCCTGTGCTGTAACGGTGAATGTGATTTAAAGCTGTTAGCTGTGTGCAGCTGTTTTCAGTTATGGTGATAGAAGTGTTCTAATATTATCTCCAGCTCCAATTTCAGACTGCGCTTTATTCCTGTTTATCGCAGGAGTTCTTGGCCACTTCTTCTACAACTCAGGCCAAAACTATAAAAGCAAAAATATCAGTTTCTAAAATATATCATAATTATATCAACCTGCCAGCAACCAACACCACTCTCCATGTTTACTGACCTGCAGAGGCTGTGTGTCCCAGAATATCCCACTATCCTGCTGTACAGTCTTGTGTTGTGTTTTCTTGTGTGTTTGTGTGTGTGTGTGTGTGTGTGTGTGTGTTTGTGTGTGTGTGTGTGTGTTTGTTTGTGTGTGCGAGCCGAGTGGAGGCTCTTAAGAGTTATGTTTGAGGTTTTAATAAGGGACATCTTTACCCATCAAATATGCTAAAGATAAGACAGGCATGCAATAGCATTAAAATAGTATTAAAATGGTATTTTTGCACCACAAATGGGATTCAAAACAAAATATAAAGAAATGAGGGGAAACTGAGGATATTAAATAAATGGGAACAATTGTTACAGGCTGCAAAGTGCCTAGAAGTAGAAAGGAGCCTAGATAAAGGAGGTCCAATCACTCATCATTCAGAACCACCTGATCATCTGGAATCATCTGCACTTGTTTCTTCACTGGTTTAGGCCTTAAGTTAGATGTGCTTTGTTATGTCTGAATGATTCCTACGTAGGTCACTGTGTGTCTTAACAAACAAAAAACATTCCTCTGAAAGTGGTCAGGTCCAGGGACTGGAGAACTGCTCCTCAAGACTACATTTAAAATACAAGAAAGGCTCTTTGGAAGCAAAATATGAAGAAATGTGGGGCTCAAAACTTGTGCACAGTACTGAATTTCGTACTGAATCAGAAAATAAACAATGTAAACCAGGCCTATTCAACTAGCGGCCCGCGGGCCGGATACGGGCCTTTTGAAATTTTTATGGCCCGCAAGACTGCCAGTAAATCACAGTGTGTGATTCGTGTGATATGATAAAATTATGGGTTTTGGATAATGATTGGCCAAGATGATCGCCAAGATTGGTTCTCCGCTGTGTTGTATACAACTAGCCAATCCGAACACAGAAGTTGCCATACTATTAGCCAATCGCAGCTGAAAGAGGCGGGATTTGTCAGAAAATGGGTGTGTTAAAAAAAGCAGAGCAGAGCGTAAAAGGTTGACAGTAACGAAAGATGGAGGAGAACCGAGCCAGCTGCTACGCCCACTTGACAGGAGGGGCTGATGCGGGCCCTAAATGTGTTGAATATAGCAAAATATAAATAAATATGGACCTTGGTTAAAAAGCTTATTATGTGAAAGTATTGAAGTTAAAGAAAATGGATATGTGTCATTTGTTCATACTAATATAATATCTATTATCATCAAGAGTAATTTTTTAGCCATTAGTTGACAAATATTCTGTGTGACCCACGAACCTCCAGTGATTTTCATGTGCGGCCCACTTGCTATTGAAGTTGAATAGCCCTGCTGTAGACCATGGTATCAATGGGGGGTGTTTTAAATGTCTTTAAATGTTTGGGGGAACGCATGGATCTACGTCTCGACAGTTGTCCGGGAGGGGAAAAGTTGGGTGGGAGGGTGGCGGGGGGCGAAACAAATGATTTCTATAATAGTTCCGAAGCCCATGTGATGAATTATGTGTGACACGTAGCGCTGTTTTATATAGTTTGTTTTAAATTAAAATAATCAATTTTGTCATTATAGATGTGTATAAATCCCTGTTTACAAAGATGCCGAGAGAAATATTATTTTAAGTAAAAGAATGCCATGTCAGATAAGGAGACAGATGAGTCTCATTGTATTTTTCCTTATATAGATAGCAACAATGACAGAGAAGTAAGTTCAAAACATATAAATACATTTACCAAACGAAGACAATAACTACCACAGTGAACACCAGCACCTGAACATTAGTTACAAGCCCTTAAATGTGTGACAAATGCTGTATGTAAGGTATGAATTTGAGGGTTAAAGAAGAAACTACTTGTCAATATTGGAAGGTATGGAACAATAAGAACAATAGGACCGAACTCCCCAGGTAAAAATTGAAATGCGACCACTTGGCAAGGTTTGATGCTTGGTGCAGGTCTGTTAGGTTTAGTTTGAGTTATGCTAATGCTCAGAAACAGAAGTTGACTTCATTGATCCAACTCAGTAATGACATATGGCAGCAAGGAGCCTGCAGAGGGAGGACTTGGCCCAGCATAAATAGAGTGCAGTTTACAGTTCAAACAAAGTAGCAGTCAAACTTTTCCTCTGTTGGTGATCTGAGGATATGTTTCTCTGGGAGCTGTGTGCACTTCTGAGGCTTCTGCTGACAGGGAATGAAGACGGCAACACAAACATAACAAAAAGCTTTTGGGAAATCTGAAAATAGAATCGCATCCCACCATGAGTGGAATACGTGAGTTGAATGTCTGAAGAGGAGAAAGAAAGGAGTGAAAAAAGGCCTTGCCAGCAGTTGTTCATATATTGTCTTTGACATGACACGATATGAAACGGTTCCTCCAAGTTTCTCTTGAACAGACCCATAGAGGTTAGAGAGGAGCTGTCGATGTGAGCAGAACAGAGAAAAGTAAGCCTCAAGTGACCAAAGCGCTTTTAGGCACTGCAGTTAACAACCATAATGCACTATATATATATATATATATACACTATTAAACAAAACACCAATCACACACACAGATAAGAACATATCTAGGAAAAACAATCATGTACACAACACAAATGTGTCTGCTGTTCAACATACTAGCCTAACTAAATCACTTTAAATTAAAACGCAATCACTGTCTTGATTCCAAGTCTGAACCTAACCTGAGAGTCATGACAATAAAGGGCAGAGTTGTTTTTTTTCTTTTTATCATATTTTTAAAATGAAAATTACTGATGCACCCATCCAATACACTGAATTAGTACAATCACCATTACTAACCTCATTAAACCCATCAGATACTGTATCATAAACTGTAACAGTATAATTTTGTTGTAAAAAAAACCCCCAAAACTCCCAGAATTATATAATAGAGTGCTATAAAGGCATGATTAAAAAAATAAAAAAAAGGATTCTGTTAAATAAATGAAAAACACAATACTCTGACCTACAAAACAGAGTGCCTTACAATGAAGCATACACAGAATGTGCATATTTTTAAAGAAACCAAGTAAGGAGGACTGTTCCAGTTTTCAGCACCCAGATGCTGTTAGGATGGCACATATAAAAAACTGGCATGTTGTTTTAACTTTCAACTTCCTGTAGATGTCAGGAACAAAACCTTGTAACTCAAGAGTTAAAAATGTTTACCCGTCTCCTGTGAACTGACTTTTATGGAGAGAAGGATGGGTGGTACATTTGTGCCTTTTACTGCTTTTGATCTACAATGTCATTCACTTAGCTGTGTTCACAGGAAAAAATAAGATAAGATAAACCTTCATTAGTCCCACAAGTGGAAAATATGCATTGTTACAGCAGAAAGTGGACAGTACAAAGGTAAGAGCAGCAAAAACAACAGAATAAAAACTATACCACACAATAGTACAGTAAAAAAGTGCACTATACAAACAATTTAAAAATACTAATATGGACTTTTGTCAATTCACTTTTTTCCCATGACAAAAACAAGATAATAACAACAAAAATGCAATCTTGAAAATAAAAAAAACGACAAAATATACACCATACCACTGTCAGAGGCAGCTGAATGTACAAACAATCAACTACCATAGGCCTCTACCCCACCTCCTCTGGAAATCACAAGTAACGTTAACCTGCTTGGCAACTAAAATCCTGTGGTAAGAACAAAAAGAAAGCGAGATCGCTGTTGTATAGCTGTCAAATGACATCAGTTGTTTAAATACTGGCCCTGTATTTGGTACTATTTGATTTCCTAGCAGACAGAGGTGGACTGGTAATCAGGCATTTTCTCAGTGGGCTGATGCACTTGGGGCTGATGATTTAAATGTATACATTTTTAATTGAAAAAATAAACAAATGAAAATTAACAATCAACAACCAGCTCACAAAGCAGGGACAGTAAGCGGTCCCAATCATATCTCTTACCTTTTACATCCCTAACCCTCTTCTCATGTCAGCTGCATTGAGGCAGAGGAATAGGGTTTTCTGTTTTAAAAATCACTAGAGTGACACAATGTTCAAATGACTAAAATATAACAAATATGTATTTTGGTCAAAAAACTTAATCTAAGATTAAATCCAAATTACCTGCCAAATTTAACAATGTGATACTTACGGTGATGATTGCCGTCCTACTATAAACTGAAGAATTGATGCTGTTCCTGAATGTAATCACACTAAATGCCAAATACTTTCGAATCTTTAGTACTGCACAAGCACTTACAACACGGAACTTGGTCATTTGCATTTCAAGGCAGGGGTCCACTGGGTACAAAGCCTTGGCACAAGAACTGTCCACAAACTCACCCTCTAGGACATCACACTGCTCTTGAATTCTCTCTTTCCAAACGTCCACCATTACTGTTTCCTTCTCACACCCTGCCTATCCTTCCCAACAGGCGGCCATGTGTTTGCATTCATGTATTAGGCCAAGCACAGGACCTTTGTATAAAAAACAGCACTATGCAACATAACTCCTTCGTAGTTAGCAGAAGGTACATTAAGCACAACAGCAGGTTTTACTTAAGCACAGTGAAGCCTGGCTTCCACATAAACACCACAACATTGTTAGAGCTTCTCATAAAGATAACACAGAACAGAACGGAAAAGTGAGCGAAGACTAGGCAAGAGATGAGAAAAAAAAAAAAGATATCAAATGCACCTGAGATGTGAAAGGGTAAAGTACATTGTTCAGCTATGTTTCCACACAACTGCAAACTGACACTGAAAGCCCACTCCTTGAGACTCGTTAAGATACTACAAAAGCCTTTTCAAAGGTCAGAGCATTTTGCTGTGCTGCGAAAGAAACCATCTCTAATGGAGCGGATTGGCTGTAATAGCTTTCAAGAAAATGGTAGATCCAGACAAGGTGTCTCTATTAGGAAATTTAATTATGTCAGACTGACATTTCTCCCCAATGGTCCAACAAACTGAGCCAACTCCTTGCGAAATCCTTCTGGTTGTTTTGTTTCTTATTTTAAACTAACTGGACTCCTACATTAGATGTATAATTTGATGAATGTTTTGACAGGAAATAGATTGTATAACTTTCTGGCTTCTACAGAAATTAGTCTGTTTATTTTAGACTGATTAACTGTGGAGGTAGAACAGGGGGAGTCCTATCATTGACACCCAAACCAGAACTCTATTTGAAGCGGTTTCTGGCCTGACCACTCAAACACAGCAAGTGGGATTATGTAAAGCTTTCAGGGAAACGGTGCTGAGCATTAGCTCTCTGTGAGCAGTACCTTCAAAAGACCAGTTAAAAGAGGCGATTAGTGTGCTGCCAGCCACCTACCCACACAAGGGGCAAAAGCAGGACACAAGCACACAAAAATGTCATTCTACAGGACTGGTGTAATTATTCATGCAAACCCACAGACATAGTGCTCATGCTTACACAATCAAGACAGTTTAAAACAGCCATAAATGAGTAACAAATGTGCATTTAGATGATATGAGAAAAATAAGACTTCACATAAAGATAACAGAAAGATCATGGAAACCTAAGACTAATAACTCTAAACTTGATTGACCTCTATAAATATGTTCAAAATGAGGTACTTCCAGATTTAAAACAGACAAAGGGCTAGAACTGCCAAACTTTAGGTCAATATTCTATTAGTTGGTTGGCTATAAAATCTAAAGTGTTCAAGCAATTCCAGGTTCTTTTTGTTGCACATGTAAGACTCTTTTCTGCATTTTTGCACACACAGTTCGCTGCTGCTAAAGTACATTATCTGTCAAAACACTGTCTTTATCCAGACTGGAGCTATTGTCGATTGTACAAACTGTTGTCTTGTCGGGCTGTATTGTTGCTCTCGTGTTTTTCTCTTCCACTCTCTTTTGTCCTGTCTGTACTTCTGGTCTTGTGGTGTTCTGTTCTGTTCTGTTCTTGTGTTGCACCATGGTCTTGGAGTCATGTTGTTTTGTTTCACTGTGTACTGTGTGTATAAGATTGAATTGACAATAAAACTTAATTGACTTAAACTGAAAAACGAGAAATGGACATGAATTTAAAGGGATGGCACACAAGCGCATGTGTGTGAACACGTATGAGCTTGTCTGCACACGCCTGAAATACAAAGGTTAAATTCTCTGATCGTAAAAGACTGACAGGCCTTTGTGCTCAAGCAGTAAAGGAGAGGAGCAGGCATGTCATTTCTAGAGAGAAGGCGGCCAGCATGCAATGCACTAGGTAAGTTAGACTTGATTCTGGAAGCAGGTTTGTCATTGCTTTGGGAGCTACGTTTACGAAGGTTTTCTGATGCCCTAAATCCTTGATTTCTTAAATCTACGCATTTCAGTCCCTGCTACTGAACTCATTCCCAAAGGGAGCTAACATTTTTTTGGCCATCAAAACCCCAAACTGCACTACTGTTAAAAAGGTCACTCAATGCATATTTGAGTAGGTTCAGGATTGCCAGAGGAGTTTCGGTAAATTTGGATGGGAATAAGTATCTGTGAAACTCATCCAAGAACCCAGCACATTTCTATACACTGATATACCAAAACAGTAAAATGCCTGCCTAATTGTGTATGCCCCCCTAGTGCCACCAAAACAGCTCTGACCCATCGAGGCATGGTCTCTACAAGACCTCAGAAGGTGTGCTGTGTTATCTGGCACCGAGATTTAGCAGCAGATCGTTTAAATCTTCTAAACTGCAACCTGTGCCCTCCATGGATTGGACATCCCAAAGATGCTTGATCAAATTGAGGTCTGGGGAATTTGAAGGCCATGTCAACATACACCCAAAACTGTGTAGCTCAAAGCATTACTGAACTTTTCTGTAGTGTGGTATGCTGCATTATCCTGCTGAAATAGGCAACTGCTATTAGGGAATACTGCTGTAAAAATGTTTAGGTAAGACGTTGTGTCCCAGTAACATCCGCACAAATGTCTGGATCAAAGGTTTCCCAGCAGGACACTGTCCGGAATCTGCCTTTGGGCTTTTACCTTCTTCCCCTTGGTGTATAGTAGTGCTAAATCTTCCATTTACATTTACTTTTATGGAATTGGCAGACACTCTTATCCAGAGCGACGTATAACAGTGCTCAAGTAGTCCACATCAACCTGAAATGCTATACTTAAATCAACAGATAAGCAATGCATACACCCCTGGCTGTCCACATAATGTAAAGGAAAATGTGATTCATCAGACCAAGCCACTTTTTCCATTGCTCCATGGTCCAGTAGCGAAGCTTTTGTGACCATGAAATTAACAAATGTTATTCACTTCACTTTTACGAGGGTTTAATGTTGTAGCTGATCAGTGTATAAATACATGAATAATGTAGGACATGGGGATGTCTTTGTTTAATACATTTAGTTTTTCCACTTTAATTAGGCCATCACCAAAAATGTGTAGAGCACAATAGCCCTGCATTGAACCCAGGGCTAAAAATAACTACGCCAAGTCAAGCTCCATTTAGCCGTAAGCCTCGTCTCTGTACAACAAAAATAGGGGCATCATTTCTATGAATTGGTTTTGTTACATTACTGTGAGGTCGCTTTGTATTAGACTACAATTACCAAGGGAGGTCTACAATTATAGAAGAGAATCTTTTCCAATATTGTTACTTGAAAGACTTGCAAAAACTAGGAATACTGTCAGTAAATGTTTAAATTACTGCAGCTGCCCAAGTAAAACTAATCTAGCATAAGTAGGGTTCAAGAAAATATTGCACTACCTCAAATAGTAAGTTCTACTTCCATTAAAGCATTTGTCAAACTTGCTGCCCAAAAGTCAAATAATGTGCTCAAAAGAGAACTAGCCTGCTTGTGCTTTGTTGTGAAATCATGACTTTTCAGAAAGCACTGCAACAACAAACATGCTGTTAGGATGAAACCAAATGTAAAGTATTTTTCTCCCATCCATTCATAACACCAATCAAAGCCAAGCAGCTTTCAGAAGTGTAAATGACTTATGATGCTCATGCCAACTCTTCCCTCTGCATCAAATACACTGGCGTTATTGAAATTATAAAACAATTATTCCAAATTATTTGGAAAATACAATTACAATGGTTTTTTGTTATTTATCCAGCCGTAGAAATCGTTAACAATTCTCTGTTTGAATGAGTTCAACGTCTCTGCTTTAGCCATGTTAGCTGTCTTAGCATGCTGTGTAATGACAGACCATTTCATTTTACCCTTTTATCAGACATTACTCCTATTACCCTATTTAGTATTCCAGTCCCTCTTTTCTGTAGCGGATAATTATCAATCATTTCTGCTTTCTGTTGTCAATAAATGATGACTGAGAAAAAGAATACAAATTATTAGACACATATACGGACCTCCTCACATTTACACAACCAGATTAAAACACGGTGGACAAGATTATCTTGAGGCTTTGACGTTGCATGTATCAATCTGTATGTGCTTAGTGTGGTGTAAATCTATGTTACAAAATCCACCCCTGTTTGGTAAATATCTTGAACAAAGCTAAATCCATTGTAATTCTGGCTGCCTGACAGAGAGAAGTCATGGTGCTTACAGTAGTCTGTATTTTCTATCAAAACATCTTAGGCCCAGTTCTTTTAAAAGGTATCATTCTCTCTTTCTAGCCACAAAGAGGAGATAATGGAATGCTTTGGGATATGAACTTGTCACATCATTCATTACAGTGTATTAAAACACCAGGAGACACAATTAACTCCAGAATATATAGCCATGTGTACAGCTCAAAGATCATTTTTTAGAGGGGTGAGATTCTATTAGAAATCTTAAAGCAACTTTTGAGATTCTTCAAGCCACTTACAGTGTGTGGCACTGATATTTCCTATGTAACACCATCCCTGCTATCCCTCATCTTTTTCTACATCCTTCTTTTAGCAAATTTTGAACACTCAAGTAATGTGATTGTGAACATGTTAATGTTTATTCTTTACATTGTAGTTTGCTGAAAGTATGTCTGATGGGTTCAACGTTTAGGAAAAATAGCTGGTATACTGAGAATAGAAACAGAAATTCTGCAATAAAAACAGGAATAAGATAAACTGGAAGAAGTCCTTTAAAGTCATTACTTTAAAATGATAATTATTTCAGCAGGTAATCTAATTTGTGTAATACTGGTAATTATGTTATGTTGAGTGTGTATAAATTGCAGTTTGGTGCTGTTTGGTTAAGTGGGTCTCTGTGCAGCTGTATGCAATGTTTTGGGCACAAACAAAAAAAACACCATCATCTTTAAAAAAAAACAAAAAAAACATGTTTTGAACCTTATGAAAAGTTATGAAAAGACCCATTTTTGTAAATGAAATGTGATGGTGACAAATCTTTTAAATAACTTTTACATAATGTAGATCAAAATAATTATTCTTTAGAGAACCGAAATAGTTCTTCTATGGCGACACTAATAGAACACTTTGTGGCCCCATTTTAGGAGCGTGGAACAAACTTAAATGTAAAATTCTGTCAATTTAATCCAAAATGATTTGTGTGCTGAATTTAACATATAAAAAAAAAACCAACACAAAAATAATGGAATGTGCATAAGTCTGGGTATCCTTTCAGTCAATACTTGATGTTTGTCTTCTCGATTTTCTATTTTTGATTGTAAAATGCTTCTATTTTTTTTTTTTTTTTTTACAAAAACTAACATTGGTGGCCTGACTGAAGGGTGCCAAAACTTGTGTGTCACATTGCGCTGTGCCCGTTTAGGAAAGGAGGCGCAGAAGCAGACTTCCATCTTTTCTTTCTTTATTTTCAAAAACACAAAGTAAACAGACAAGATGGCCAAACACAAACCAAGGATGGATCCTGAAACACAAGTCAGGGTAGCGTGGGGGTCGACACCTAAAACACTGAAACTGTGAAACTTAAATACTAGAACAAACAAAGGACACTCTCCATACTGAATTAACTAAAACACAAACCAGCTGAAGAGAACTTAGAATCAATAACCCCAGTATCAACTTAAAAGTCCTTCAAGTAAACTTAAATGATGGCAGCCTCTAGCGGTCGCTGACTGGGGATGTCATATTGTGCACATGCCAGGTTTCAATCCCCCCATTATATTAAATTAAGCAAATATACAGTACATGTGCATTCAAATAAATGCATCTGTCATTAACGTTTCACTTGGAAAATCTACCAAATTTGACCAGGGGTGCCCTTACAGCTGCAGGGCTATAACTGATATGAAACAGTTTTTAAAAAGTGCCAAAGTTCCAAAAGGTGCTCTGATCTCAGAGAGATGACATATAGCGTGGTAGCTACACCACTCTGCTGATTTATTTTTTTAAATGTCTGAGTAAAGTGGTGGTGGGCTGTGCTGACTGAGATACATATTTACTCACCAGGGGACACCACCACTACCCTCCAAAATGTTCTCAAACCAAGTAGTAGCTTAGGGGACCACTGTACTTTTTAAAAAAAAAGATATAGCAACATGTATAAACAATGAAGAAAATCCAGCACAAGAGCAAAATGAATAAGGAGAGATGTGTACATGTCAAACAAAAATAAATAAATAAACAAACAAACATATTCCAAGCTAAAGATGTGTCACTTACCAAGAGTATCCTTCAGGTTCTTCACCAGTGAAGCTTTTTTTAGACTGTTCTTGCGCTCTACATAGTTGGACGGGACGTAGCCAGTGCGGTTGGAGGCATTGCGGACTCTCCACCAGGTTTTGGAGTCATCCAGGAGCCACAGGCGCTCATTTTTCCGGATGTCAAGTTCCTGGTCCTGCTGAGCAGTGTAGTCCCACTTGGCTATAACAATAACCTCTTCTGTCATCTTTCATCGAGTCCCTCTGTAACCAAACAGAACAACAGAGGAGAAAAAAAGAGAACACTGATGAGGGAAAAGATGCAGAAGAAAGAAAATGTCCTTAACAGCAAAAAGTTATACCAGTAACAGCCTTAAACAGTATAAAGTGCTGGAAAACAAACTGATTTATACTTTTTTAAGAGAAACGATGCCATGTTTGAAAATTACTAAAAAACATAAATTAAATAAATAAAGACAGCATCAGACTGTTATTTTTTTAAACATCTTTTAGATCTGTCATTCTCTCTCTCTTTATGTCTGCCCAGTTGGCGCTCTCTCTCTCTCCGATACACACAGAGGGAACTTACCTGACTATTCGACTGTGTTAAATAGAGCATATGTAATCATGTCTGCCCTTTGTCTGAAGCTAAGTAATGGTTCTGGCAGACGCCCACTACACAGTTGCAGGCAAAGCCCATGGATTCTATGCCTATTTTCCTCACTGCCCGGCCTCCTCTGATAGCTGGTCAACCCATCATTATTTTAATAGCTTGGCTGTTCCTGCCATCATTCAATTATGTCTTCAGTTTATTTATGTATTTATATCTGTGCATGCTCATTTACAGTGGGTTCTATAAAAACATGGCCATAGACAACAGACATGCAAGTTCTCTCTCTATACAGGCAACAGGCAAAACCACAAAGGCATTATAGTCTAATTGTCAACTATCTTAACAGAAGACAGCCTCAATTACTTGCTTACACAAAGATCTCTCAATAGGTGTGTACAATAAAGAAAACAATATGTTTTCACGATACATGATACGGATGACAGATAAACGCACTGACACAGATAAAATGTGCCACTGTGATTTTATTCAAGCACATCACACACAAGTACTGCACTAAATCCCAGTAAACAGAACTGATTATGGACTCTTTGTAATGAAATACAGACTTGATATTCAAGTACCATCAACATCTTTGATAAGTTTAGAAAAGCATTTAGTCAATAAAATATTGTTCACCTCCATCATGATGTTTGTGCTGTCCTTTTCATTATATACACAGATGAATATTTATGCAGCGAAAGCTTCAAAATTAGACACTGAACAAAAGTTTTCAAAATATGTACATGTTTCTGCAACTCCAGAACAAACCTGGGGGCATAAACGTCATTATAGAGGGCATTTATAAATGAACAAAATGGTTGATTGGCATGATGAATGTATTGCATCAGATATGAGACAAGACTGTTGCGCGACAGAATATGCACTGAATAGTAATTGAGTGATTAAATATTGATGGTGTTGCAGACAAGCACACTTAAAACCCTGCACTCCTGCTGGGAGAGACCTCCGGCATGGAGTTAAAAATAGCCATTAGAGAGGGATGGAGCGTGTATAAGTGTGTATGCCTTTAAGTGTGTGTGTATGTGTGTGTAAGTGTGTAAAAATGATGGCTATCATAAAAAAATTTTTTGAAGTTTTTCAATAGACACTACTTGGCTTTTCACAAGATGAACAGCCATACTGTGAGGTTTCATATCATATGAGATACTATGGGGAGCCAGAGAGGCATAAGAGTGGAAAGACAAATTTAGGCTCATCCATTTGCTTTCTTGTTTTATTTATTTAGTAATACTGCAATTTCAGTGGAAAATCGGGCACCACAATGGAGTGGGTAACTCAAGAGAAGCCTCTCACATACGCAGACAATTACAGTAGATAAAAGATTCCATTACCTCTGGAGAGATTCCTTCAGGAAACCTTAAGAGGCCATCCAAGCTGGATTGTATTTCATAAATGCAAATATTACTGCTCAAAGGCAGCGCTCATTTTCTTTAAAGGCAGCCATTAAACCACACTCCAATTAGGAATGGGCCGTGTCTCTCTCTCTTTCTCTCTCTCTGATCTCATTCAGTCTGTTCTGTCCCAGGGTAGAGAGCTGTGAAGAATTATACTTGCCCACACTGGACTCACTCGTAGCCCAAAATGGAGAGGGGTGGAGAACAGAATGGCAGTGAAAGTTTTTTTTCTGAACAGCTGTCTCCAGACTGAATGAAAATGAGAAAGAAGTAGCAGAGGGGCCGCACTGAGAAAGGAAGCACTATATGTATGTAGACATATGTAGGACACAGACATGATTAAATTTAGCCAGAACATAGACTCAAGAGAGAAGAGTAAGATAAAGAGACAGTGGTCCACTGACTAGTAATATTCTGTAGCTTGTTGAATGATAGACTGCTTTAGGCAAAAATGGTGAGGTGTGATACTAATTCTGAAACAGCCATCCTGCCTCTCTGAGCTTTCTGCAATGCAAGTGATGAATGAAGCAAAAATAGTTTGTGTTAGGTAGGTAAAACTGGAACTCGTAGTACTTTAAAATCGGAATACAGCAATACCATACACCTATCATTCTGCATGCATGCTGTGTGCACCGAATATTCCAACTAAGCTTATTTTATTACAGCAGCAACAAATCGTGGCTGCAAAGCAGAGGGAATCTGCAGTGTTTGTTTTTACATCCTTCAGAGAGAGAATTTCAGTATAGAGTAAACCCTCGAAATTCACAAGGTTATGTTCCAAGAGCACCTGTGAATTGTGAAGAAAACATGAATATGTGATGTGGTAAAAAAAAAAAAGCCTAAAAATGAGCCCTAAATACGCCCTCAAAAATACTCCCCAAATGCTTTAATTTCCTTTTAAACTCAGTTAGTGCTAGTGCTTGAATGTAAAACATAGATGTTACCCCTATAGATACTGTACTGTAATTCATGCAAGTGCGTTTTCTTTGGTATAAGCAGGGTAAATACAGTGATAATTTAATTTACAATAATAAAAATACAGGTCTTTAAGAAGAACAAAATGAAAAACATAAGAACACTCAGTGAAACACTTGAGATAGCTCCACGTGGGAAACTGTTCTGATGCGGGAATGCTGGACTGCGTCTGCCAGAGATGCGTCACAGGGCAGCAGCCAATCAAAGTGTTTTCTTTGTGTTCGCGCAACAGTACCAAAAAATGTGTGCAGTTATATTTTATATGGAAATTAAGCTGAATTTACATTAATATTTGCTACAAAATCAGTACATTATATTTTTCACAATAATTTAGCATTAAAATGCATGACAAATTATATATTGCCACGAAAAAAGCAACCAAAAAAAACGCGGAGGATATCTGCGGTTTTTGGGTATTTGCAGGGGGTTTCCATGAGCCATTATTAGTTTGGTTCTAAGAGAAAAATCCATGAATGGCTGAAGCTGCAAACTCGCAACTGGGAATGCAGGGGTTTACTGTACAACATTACATGACTTTGGATGTAGAAAGTGTCCTAACACTAGGGATGGGAACTGAAATTCAGTTTTAAATAAGAACCGATTCGAAAATACCCGGTACCGGGTACCCATTTTTAAAAAAAATATCGGTTCTGTAAATCAGATCTTAACACTAGAACGGCGGCTAACTGGCTATACCTATAACGGCTGCGTACGTCAATTGATGCAGTGTCCAGTCTCGCACAAGATGCTTCCTGATACGACGCTGCTGCAGTGTTCGGGCGTTTAGTCCTGCAGCCTGCCGGCAGACATCCACGCTGCAGCCAGCAGACACAGCAAGTGTCCAGTGGACTTTGGACCCAGAGCCCGTCGTACAGCCACAGTTGCCGAATCGGAATCAGGATTGTGTTTATTGGCAGAGTATGTGAGCGACAGATACACTGAATTTGATTCCGGTCGATGGTGGCTCTCAAGCCGTTCTAGTGTCAAACAGTTGTCCTCTTTTTTTTAAATTTATTTATTTATTTTTACCGTTGTGGAATAGAAATAGAGAATCGATAAGAACCGGAATCGATTAAGCGGAATTGGAATCGAAAAAAATCAAACGATACCCGTTCCTAGAGCCGTGTTTAGTGTATATACTGTTTTACATTTTCAAAAATCCATCCAACCCAGAATGGGTTAAATACTTAACCTCAAGTGGGCAGCAGTTCATCAGTAGGTTAGAGAAAGAAGGCCAGCAGTGACGGCTGAAAGCTTAAAAAAAATAAAATAAAAAAAAAGCATGTCCCATACAACAAGCACAGAGTTCCCCTTAACCCTCCAGAAAAGATCATCATCATATTGAGCTTTACAAAAAATCACCACACATAATCTTCAAGAGATGAGCAGTAGTAATAAAATAAGCTGCATGGGGTCTTTTATTTTCAATATTAAGCAGTTCATTCATCAAAAAAAAGACTGAACATTTGGTATTTCTCCTGGTTTATTCTACACTGAAACAAGACAATAGTACCAAATCATTTTTTGGTGAATGAACAGCTTCAAATTTAAAATAACAACCGATACAGCGTACAATATTCTGTACATGCCAAAGTCATTTATGTAGAACTCATTTTGTAAATAGTTTTTTATGTACACAAAGAAATAATTAGCTTATCCTGGAAACCTACTTGCACTTAAACAAGGTTGTTAAAATATTAAACTAGTAAAACGCATTATACCATTCATTTCTAGCAAAATTATTATTATCTTATTTTCGCTTACAGTAGCTTAATAGTGGACAGGCCATTAGCTGTTAATGAACAGTACCTCAGTTTTTCACACCATTGGAAGACATTTCACATTTAATTTTTTTAAATTGTCAAACATTTTTGATCTCTTCACATTCACAGGCTCCGTAGTCTGATTATTCAATTCAATTCAATTTTATTTATATAGCGCTTTTTACAACCAGGTTGTCACAAAGCAGCTTTACAAAGTCC
>JBBJLS010000002.1:11425126-11435928 GCA_037577275.1 Bryconaethiops microstoma
AATAAAAACACTGGCATCTATCTGTAGCCTTCAGCTTTGTTATATCCTCATGTTAACCCAGAGTCGTGGAAGCATGTCTGGCCTTTTCGTATTCTTCACAGCACTAAGCCAACCGTTTATGACTATTTTTACATCACTGTGACAACAGTGGTATAAAATATAGCCCTCATGCCACTAAGTAGTGGGAAGGAGCACCATCCACCTTAATATGTACACCACTTAGCTCGCCTGCTTAATAATGAGAATCATTAAGAAGAGTGATGGTTCTGCCACAAGGAAACACATCAATCCTGAAGCTGAAAACTCGCTCACAAGCCGGAAATCTGCTCAGCAGCAATCAGTCTCACCCAGCTCAGTGTAAGCTTAACCGCATATGAACATGCACATTCTGGAGAAGATTTTTAACTCCATTAGGGGACAGTTAAAGCTGGATTATAAACATCTACTGGCACAGGATAAGCCACCATAGCAGTTACAGCTTTCCCACACATTATCTACAAGATACTACATATATGAGTGAATGTATATATAATACATACACTCTTAACTGTTTTGTGTCAAAACACAGAGAAGCCACCAGTTTGACCTTGAGCAGTCTCAGACTCTCGGGTTAAGTGTGTTTCCCCACAGCCCATCAGCACTTAACAGTCCCACATTCTGCCTTTGACTCTCGGGACTGAAGCATTTAATACAGATAAACATCCACAAGGCTCAAGTCCAGCTCTTTGCTCTCTCTTTGAGGTCTCAAGGCCTCACAGGCTTTTTAAAGCAGCTCTGCATGTCACATAAAGTGCCTGCATTCCCTCAGCCTGCTGCAGTTCTGGAGGCAACTTGCCCTACAAATTTGACTGTTTTTCCTACTCTAAACATACCCATTTCAACTCAAGAAGAGCTTGTTAAACAGGAAAGCAGTTGAAGCCGGGGAAATATGAAGACTTCTTACCATTGAAATGAAACCACGTACTCGATCACTCACCTACCAACATTTTCTTTTTCAGCAAATAGACGACACACTGCAACTCCAACAGCTAGTTATCGACTGTTTTGTCTACTTTTGCACACTTGTTTTTGACGAGCTTCCTATTAACCTTGCTGTAGAACCACTTGCAAAATACTATGTTAAATCAATACACTTTTATACTGTAAGAGTGTTTGCCATTTATCACAAATTCAAATTACTTGCATAAGAATGTTTCCTCTAAGAATGGGAAATTGTTTAATTACTGTAATGATTTTAAAATACTACAATAATAAATGATGCCACAATAGATTTATTACTATTATTACACGTAAACATGTTCATTAAAATGACGTAAAATATTATATGGTTCAGTCCAACTTCGAAACTATGCAAATATCCTTTGTTCTTAAAATCGTCTTCTGTTCAATACAGGGGAAAAACTTGTATGAAAAATGTATGAAATAATCACAATTTTTATTAAATATTAAATAAATTTCAAACACCTAGCCCTGCTTAGATAACATAAATGTATAACACAGTATGTACATTTGTATATGTAATGTTCACCAGATTCAAGGTAATTTTGTGTTTACTGGTTTCATCAAACTGTCAGTTTTATTTGTAGGAATCAAACAAATAAAACTTTTTACAGTAAAGTCTACAGACACAAACATTTTAACAGGTATTTAAAATCACATTTAAAGTATACCAAATGTAGCTGCAATGCCTTTAATCAAAGCAAACAATTGTTTAGATTGCCAGATCTTTTCTGTACTTGTTTATCCTACAGCCAGATCCTGCAGTTTCTTTGTCTTGGGCTGAATTAGCAGTTTGTTCAGCTATATAATGCAAAAAGGAGAATCAATTAAAAAGGAGATACAAAGGGACAATAAGAGGGAAAGAGGAAGATGTTCCAAACAGTCCTAAAGCACAGCCAGCCTGGTATGCTGCCTCAGTGGGAGTTTAAAATGGGTAGAAGAGTGGGGTCACCGTTCAGCCGCCTCAGCACTTTACACACAGTTTCTCTTGAGCTTTTTATTACCTACACAAAACCTCAGAAAAGAGGGGCAGCAAGTAGGGACAAAAAAGAGAAAGGAAAAGGGAATACAGGCAGTTGCCTAGTATTTGCCATTCATAATTGAAGAAAGATCCCAAATACCTCGTTTCTTTTTATCCATTTGCCCCCCCGCCCCCCTAACAGCTCCACCATGTCTACCACATTAGATAACAATCACATTCCTCTCCATTCATCAAACACCCAGTACTCTAACAGAACGATTCTTTCTGAAAGGATACAGAACCAGGCTAAGAGAGGACAGTTTAGCGCTGAGAGACAGGTCCATTTGGCCCAGTTTGAATAGGTTAGTGGAATAAGGTCAGGACCCTCACTAAGCGGAGACACACTGTCACACTGTCCTTGTTAATGACCAGTTCAAGCAGCATTACCCCACACACACCTCCTGCTGTTGCTTGACCAACTAATTAATTTAACACATACCATACAGGCTGCCTCTGATCACTGAATGTGATAAATTACACATTTAGTGAGAACAGGAACTGAGTATTAAATGAGAACTGGAGCATGAATCAGACTTGACGGGCATAAAGAGGGAACTATTTTCATCCAGTCATACAAAGAACAGAAAATACAGTGATGACTGAACAAGCACAGGCTGCAAACTCAATAATGTAGCTGTGCCTGTCAACATATAGCACACGAAGGAAGTGTACCTTAATAAAAATGTCTGATCATGAGTGTGTATTTGTGCATCTGAGAATAAACTTGTAAAACGTCTGGGGGCAAATGTCTGCTTTTCACTTCTGATAAACATTCCTTGGTTGTTACTGCTGGTGTTTTTCATTAAAATTCTAGGCCATGTGAGCTGTACACCAGTTCTCTGATGAGAATAGTGGTTGCTCCTCTTCTGCGGACAATAAGGAAATTACTGCTAATGTCACACAAACACAAATGACAGAGTCAGTTTAAGACTGTTTAAAACTTTTTAACTGATTTCTAGATGACGCCTTGAAAAAAAAGTATTATGTATGCATGAACAGAAAGCTCGTGAGTGTGAGATGAGGTAATATCTTCTCTATAATGTAGAATTCTATGGAAGTTATCGCTTTCAATTGCAAACTAGTGTTTCCCGCAATGGTGCTGATACTGGAAGATAAATACACTATTCATAAAGGTAAAAGACAATACAGATAACAACAAGCAATTTCTGACAAGTATGCGTGCCAATAAATGGACCCCAATTTGACACAATTAATGTCAAAAAAGATTTTTGCAAAATTTGCCAGTATAGTGGGTGACCTACAGGTTGAAATGATTAGTAAGATATTAGTTTTGTCAGAACCTTCACACTGGTACGGCACAAATAAGTGCATATAACATACTGTACAAACAGTGTTTTAAGCTGCTTTAGCTGAATGGTTTAATTTTTCAACAAATCATCCCATCTGCCGCAGCTGCAGACTAAGATTATGCTAGCCAAGGCAGTTATCAAGGGAGTGAACACTACAGACGTATATGGAATTAACAGCAGGTCTCTTGGGTTAACGATAGCCTTTAACCTAGGCTTAACCTATAACCAAGCAATCAGCTTGGCATCCTTCTGTTTCCTCTAACATTTACATTTACAAATGTTAATGTTAGAGGAAACAAAAGGATGCCAAGCTGATTGCTCTAACACTGCCTAACAGGTTTAATCAGAGACATTATAAAGAAGGAGATGAGAAAAAAAGAAAGAAAAAACAGAAAGAAAAAAAAATTTAATACAAATGAAAGTGTGCATGCTTGTAGGCCCTTGTTACTCACAAAGAATAAAAGACTTGTGCCTCTATTATGTAACGTTGGCCTCTAGGAGTTCATTATGACTCATTGGTGAATTAGTGTCAACTAGTATATAACATCAGTGCAAAAATGTAGCGCTTCACTCACCAGTATTTTGTGACGTAAATGTTCAAAATTCACAAAATTTGACACGGTGCATCACTACCATATTTTCGGAAGTATGCTAAATTTGTGAAATTTCATTCATATGGGCGCTGCATCTGACAAATTTCAATATTTGAAAAAACGTTAAAAATAAAAATGTTACATCTGTTCACATTTTCTACAGTTGCATTTTTCTCAATAAAAATGGCCGCCAATGTCAAATCAAAATTCTGCAACCAGCACATGTCTGTGCCACCCTGTGATGTAAAAAGACCACAAACTTCACCAAATTCCAAATGCTGAATAACTCTGATGTTATTTGGATGCACATCAGATTTCACGAAATTTAGTCCATGAAGGACACCGCAACTGACACATTTCAAGACATCAAAACTCGATCAAGAACATTTGGTATGTTTACACAAGCATCTCCTGCAGTTCCAAAAAAATGATGACTAATAGCCAATCAAAAATCAGTAGCCAATACATGCCTGTGTGAATAACCAGTCTTAATGAAATGTTGTAGGCTTAATCATGATAGCAAATAGATGCTAATTACCCAATTTCAAACAATTTTTCCTTTGCTCCTCTGACATGATTTAAATTATCTTCACTTTGTATATAAAAACTTAGAAAACATTTACAAAAATCAAATGGTCCTCTTTCCCCAGTCAAATCATTCAATCTCTCACTACTGGGACCAGTTCGCACATTCTCTTCGGACCCCACTGATGGCCACTTGTTTTCTCAACTTATTCGACAGTCATATCATGTACCATCACGTGGAACATGTGGTTTCAGATATGTTTCCGAGATGTCAGTGGGGCTTTTATTTTCTGATTTATAGATCTTTTCTTACTCTGAGACACAGGAACCTGGTCTTGTACGATTGAAAAATAACTGACTGGATGTGTTAACAGTATGTGTAGAGTGGAGACACTTTTCTAAATGGACTTAATGTTTTAATACATCTGTAGTCTGCAGTTTACATTGAAGCTTTCAGTAAACACTTCTACTTAAAAGCATAGCTCAGAATAGTACTGGAGTAAGTTGGAATTTTAACCTATTAACACTCTACTGAGTTGTTAAACTAAACTGTGTTCTCACGCAGAGTATGTTTACTATAGTTTTTGGCCAGTTTTGGAGGCCAAACAAACGAGATGTTTTCCTCTGAACTGAGATTTTCTCCTCTGAAGGTTTATGAATGTGAATGATAGACTTTGTATTGTATCTGTACTCTGTATCGGCATATCATTGCAAATCAGGTTTGGTGAATCTCTGTTCCAAACAACGTGTTGGAAGCATTTTCAGGCAATAAGAGACAATCAAACAAACTAAATGAAGGATCAAGTCACTTAAAAAAAATCAAATCTATGAAATACACAACAGACGGTCATTTTATACTCTTCATTTTATAAACACCACAAGACAGAGAAGAATTGATAAGTGGCTCTCTTACTATCTGTTCACAGTTTAGTTGATGGCTCTTGTTTGCATACATCACTGTGTGCAATAAGAAATAAATGGCTAAAGTGTTTTGCTATTCTTCGTGTTCTACTTCCAGAGCCCAGTCTGGCCTGGCCTCTTAGCAAATGAATTCATTATTGTTACACAAAACAAAATCTCTATTGTTAACATAGACCTTAAAGCTGCAAAAGACAATCTAGATCAGCCTCTAACCCTGGAGTGACCTCTGAAATCTTAAGCCTCCAACACACCGCCCAAACTCTGACAGAACTCCACAGCTTACCCACATTCAATGAGCTTTGGGGAAAAACCCTTTTGGTTGATGAGGGTGGGAGTCAGCTGCTTTTTCTTGTTCCCTCTTCAAAACATGGATAGTATCTAAGCAGTTGCTGTCAGTAGTCATTGCCTCAGCTTCATAATAAGAACAAGCAGTCGGCAACATTAATCAATTTTCTAAATGCAATAAAACCCAGTGGGAAGCTCCTGCAGTCCAGTGGAAAACTGCTGCTGTATAATCATACATAAGCAGGCTTTAGCAAAAACACTGATTAGGTAAATATAATGTATATTGTATAATGTATATTTATTATATAATGTGTTTTTTAAATATGAATGTATACTATTTATAGTATTTCAGGTGTAGAACTACATTTCTAAAAGGCATAAAAGCAGTGAAAAGGTAATAGTACAGGAGTAACGGGCATGTCTGACGAAGTCATCGTAAAGTATTGTTCACAGAAAATCAGTCCGAGGATACAACATGAATGCCATGCCATTCCTATTGAGTAACAGATCTTGTCTCACCTCCTCCACTGCACGAGGGACGTGGGATCCTCAGTCTGTGTTAGAGGTCTGATGACCCTCATGCTTATCCTGCTGACCGAGTCACAAAGAAAAAGCTAGTGGACACAGACCCCTTTTCCCACTCCCAGCACTTTCTCATCACTTTCACTCAGTCGCGCCTTTTCTTTTCTCTGCCTCATCCACATAAGCTTTTGTTTGCTGTATTGCTATGGCAGCAGTGAGTCAGCCTGCTCTGTGCAGGGTGTCAAGCAGGCAGGCGCAAGGGGCAGGACCCAAGAATACCAGCCTAGGTCTCCATGAACAAAAGCAAAGGCTTCCCCAGCAAACCACAGATGGAGCTGTAATGAATACGAATCACCAATTTACCAAACTCTGGAAAATTTAGAAATACAATTATCATGATCTTTACCATTCCTCTAATGAAATTAGCAATCAAACTGTACAAACTGCAAACTTATATTGAATAAGTGAAACAATAAGGCAGGGTAAAGAAACCTTTAATGAGTCCAAGTAGTAAAATTTTGCCTTTTGTGTGAATTAAAATGTATCCTATTTAATCTAAATATTTTCTGAGCAATAAAATAATGTGATACGTTTTTACCACGATTTACTGAGAACATCAACTGAAATGTTAAAGTGCAACAGTTTATATAGAAAACAATCTTGCAAGGCACATTATGAGGAAAAATATTAGACTCAATTGAATGATTGTGTGATTTAAAATCTTTACACTTTACCTTTCAATGACTAGGTTTTACCTAACTGTCTGTAAGAAGTTTTTGTAGGGAAGTGAATTTCATTCAAAATGCAATTAAATTAAGTATGATCATATATTCCTTGATATATTGCTATTGATGGCACATTCAATACAGGTCAGTATAGCTTTCATTTTTACATGACAACATGGTTGTTATTCTCACAGTTTATCAAAAAGGGATTTTACTGATATTGTCATTTTCCCCATTACTGCAATAATTTAGTATTAGTCTGGACCATTTCATTAAGCTAATAGTTTAAGTAGTATTTTTCATATTTGACCCTCACACATCATAATACACTAGAGTATAGGTTATTTGGGTTATAGCTCATTCTATGAGAAGCCAATCTCTCATTCTACGAGAAGCCAAAAAGCCAAGAGAAAAATCTGTTAAACTCACTCCTACTTACCTGGTTCATCCCCAGTGACCCCTCAAAAGCATATTTTCCCTCTCTCTTCACTTTCCTATTAAACTGCCGCAAAGCCCACTTGTCCTTTCAGTCATCCTCTGCACTTCCTGTGAGGCCCCAGCACTGCAGCCTCCTGCTGCGACTCCTGCATTTCCTCCCCCTGCCTCCTTATGCTGTTTGGTTGTTTTGCCTTTTTGAAATCTCAATTTAGGCTCTCAGAAGTGAAGATTTCCTCTGATCACTTGTGCCTCATTCTTGCAAGTGGGAGGTGAAGCATGTCCCTGAGCAGCCACTGACAAAGCCAACCCTGCATAGTGGAAAGGCCTAATGCATTGCAAACAACAGCTTTGATGTTCAGCTCGCTGATCCAGCATCTGTCTTTTCCCTGAGGGGAGATGCATAAAGCTTCCTATACATATGCACACACGTGAGTGTGTATGTGTTCCCAGTAAACACAGGGTCTGCAGAGGATCAGGTCCTACAGTCTAAAGACCTCCAACTTCCCCAGAGTTTTAAGTATCATATTGGAGCACAAAATACAAATATTCTCAATATCACCTGACAAGTCAAGTCAAGTCGAGCTTTATTGTCATCCCAGCCATATACATTAGTACATAATGAGACGAAATATCATCCTCCTGGACCGTAGGTGCAACATACAACACAACACACTCACAACACAGACCAACATAAGGGTAAAAAAGGAGGGAATTCATTATAATTAAACCTTTATATGTATAAATATGTCTGAATGTGCTATACCTAAAAAGATTATATATATATATAAAAAATTATAAAAGCTATCTAGAACTTAATATCAGCACTCGAGTCTATTTAACACACAGTTGATTTAATCAAGTTTCAATCATTTCAAATAGGCAATTATATTTCAATTAATCAAGGACATTTTGTTTTCTATAGCCGACTTCTCCAGAACTAATCTTGGTTTTCTTAGACTCTGTTAACACCAGATAATATCATGTGACTTGTCATCGGATTGTATCCGCATAAGATTCAGCCACATGCATTTATACTTGGTCGTGAAATATGTCTCCAGCTAGTCAGACTGAAACATAATTACTATGTGGTGAGTAATATGCAAATCAGCTCATTTACAGCAACAAATTGTACATGTTGCTGCTCATTTTTCTGTTCTTTTTGAAAAACACAATTTAGCCCCACTTAGTTCATTCTCTTACACTGGCAGTCAATGTTTAATAAAATACTGCTGTTAAGTATAATTACCCTTTCTGTGTCACTGCAGCTACGAAACGCTCATGTTAAAACATAACGACGATTAACCAGAAAAAAGAAGATTAACCAGAAAAAGAGCTTTATTTAAGCTAACTGGCTCATCCAAAATAGGCTACTGAAGTACACTGAGTTAAGTGGTGGCAGTCTCTCCCAAAAGCAGAAATGTAAGGGGAAGGGGGTTGAAATGCATCTTGGGTGTGTTTACTTTTACAGTTTTATGTGGTTCAGCTTTGTCTAGAGGCACATATTAGCCACAACTTTTCAACCACCAATAAGAGAAGTGAATTACATTAATTGTTTATTTACAGGGACACATGTCAAGGGACGGGATACATTAGACAGGGAGTGAACAGTCTGTTCTCAAAGATGATGGTCTGGAAACAGGCGAAATGGACAAGTGTAAGGATCTGAGAACTCTGAAACTCTTGGAACTCTGGGGGTATTTGTCCTGTTCATGAATTACTTGTTCTTTTCTAATATTTACAGCCTTACACAAGGTGTAACGTACAATATCCTTTTTCAGCACTCCTTAGCCAATATGATAAAATGACTATTTTCATCATTTAACCAACTATTTGGACACAACTGAGCCAAAGAAAAAAAAATTATAATGAGAACATCTTCTCTCTTTTTTTTTTTTACTTTAATAAGATATGCTAAAATATGTTTAAAAACTGAACTACCTACAATTATTTGCAATCACAAGTAAGTCTCTTCCATACAGAACTCGTTTATTTACAAGTTTTCTCTGTCTGTACCAGATGACAAAACTGTCAACAGTAAGGCACATTTTACTTTTATGCCCACTCACACACGCCTTCTGCCCATCCCTACCCTCAAACAAACACATGATTGGGCTTCTCACGCCACGTGTTTCCACATCTATTTACTTTCAAACAGCACAACAAAAATCTATGCAATTTTTAAAGTGGCAAATCTCTGATTCTAACTTTAGATTGGGGCAGCTGGTGGCCTTGTGGTTATGGTGTACGCCCTGCGATCAGGAAATCATGGGTTCAAATCCCAGGACTGCAAAGCACCTCTCAGGTACCCTTGAGCAAGGCACCGTCCCCACACACTGGCTGCCCGCTGCTTCACTTGGTGAATGGATTAATGCAGAAGAAGAATTTCATGCTGTTCACACTGTGTGCTGTTCATGTATGACAGAATGGACACTTTCACTTCCCTTTACTTCTAAATGTCAGTTGGTCATGAAACAAAGCTTCCTTTGATGTCTGAAGCCTCCACTGTCAACCGGAATGTCTAAGTAAGGAAGCAGTTTTATATAAGATGATGTTTTAGGAGCGTTGCACTTCTGAAATGCCAGCGCCTCATTTGGATGGTGAGGATTAATAAGGGGCTAGGGCAGAGAATCTGAAATAAAAGGTGTCAGAACACACAGTGTATCACAGCCTGCTGCATATTGGGCTGTGTGGCCACAGACCGGTCAGACTGCCCCATGCTGAACTGTGTCCACTGCTAAAACACCTACAATGAACATCTGAATTGCACAATGGAACAATGGAAGAAGGTGGTTTAGTATGAATCATGTTTTCTTTTACATGCACATGGACGACCAGTGCACATGCATCTTACTTACCAAGGTTAGAGATGGTATCAGGATGACTATAGAAACAAGGCAAGCTGAGGTAGTGTGATGTTCTGGGCAATGTTCTGTTGGGACCTGGGATTGATGTGGATGTTACTTTTATATGTAAGACCTACCTAAACATTTCTGCAAACAAAGTACACTCCTTCATGACAACAGAATTCACTAATTGCAGTGGCCATTTACTGCAGGACAATGCAACCTGCCACACTGCAAAAAAATGTTTAGGAACGGTTTAAGGAACATGGCAAGAATCTTGAGGTGTTGCCTCCAATCCCCTGGATCTGCAACTAACGACACACCTTCAGGGGTCTTGTGGGGTCCGTGCCTCAATTTAGTTTTACCCTAAACCAGGGGTGGCCAACCAGTCAGAGACCAAGAATCAGTGAGTTCTCCGGTTAACTTCCTCCACAGTCGAAAACATGCAACCAAATCTGGATCGCTCAGAGAGCGTGTTTATCACTCACACGAGTGGGATAGCGCACCCTGAACGACAGTAATGAGTGAATCCACCGGTCAAACACAGCTGAATCGCCTTGTCTTATTGTCTTGTTTTATTTGAAAGTGATTCATTCTCATCACAAGGCATTTTACTTTCT
>JBBJLS010000002.1:11439767-11456050 GCA_037577275.1 Bryconaethiops microstoma
AATAGAAATAGAAATAGAAAAAAAAAATATATATATACACATATATATATATATATATAAAACTTTTAAATAACCAATTATGTATACATGTAACATGTAAGAACAATTACAAACTCAAAAAACAGTTTACAATTGTCTTATGATGTGGGATGTTTTACATGTACATGCTTAAAACCCTAACCCCAAACCCCTCTCACCATGATTATCTCTGTGACAAAACTATGCAGGAGTGTGATTTTTAGATGTAATACAGAAATTTGTTGTCAAAGAAGAGTCTAATACACAGCCAAATGATAATAGTAAAAGAGAGAGAGACTAAATGTCCAAAAGCTACGTGTTTATCCACTGTTTCTTCCAAAACCAAGGGTATTAAGAGGGAGTTTGTTTCACCTTTACTGCAGTAATATCCTCTGCTCTTCTAGGAAGGCTTTACAATGTTGGAACATTGCGTGATGACCTTATGTTCATGTCCACGCAAATTGTGATTGCTAGACGACGAGATCAGAGCATCTCCAAACCAGGAGGTTATTGCCTACCAAAACTGATCCAAGACAGGCCAACCGGGTCATGGACACCCAAGGTTCATGTATGAGCATGGGGGGCAAAGACTAGCCCAGCTGGTCTACACTGGCCCACAGAAGAGCTACTGTAGCACCATGCTACACAAAAAAGCTTGCTACATAAAGAGCTGTGCGATCACAGACTAGAAAGATGTCTGTATTACTCTAACCCAAGCCACCTACCCAAACATTGTTGGAGTTTTATCATTGTTAAAGGTAAAGGGCTTGTAACATAATTCATTAACAGACTATAAGGAATTTCATAACAAATTGCCTTCCTAGTTTACCTACTGCCAGATTTTTAAAGAAATTCATACGTGCCTGCAGGGGCTCACCTCCCACTCACCTGCTTCACATAGTGTCTGATGAAACCTAAAGTCAGTCCTGAAACAAAACATTAAACATTACAAAGTCTTCACAAGATAAAAGCACAACATGAGGGGAAAGAGCACATTGAGAACTAAAAATGGAAACAGTTGTTTAAGATACCGTTTTAGAACTACGCCAAAGGGAGATAAATGAAAGAGATGAGAACGATTTTACAGCTGAGAAGGCAAAACACTGATATCACAGAATAAACATAAAACACAGTGGGCAGCTTCCGTATTTATATAGGTCCACACAACACTGCTGCTTTTTCATCCACACATCAGAAAACCAGAGCTAATAATGCTTATTTAATGAATACTTGCTTCCAATTACCTCTTAAAGTCCCAGGCTTATTACATCCTAAAGCTTATTATTCAGTAATTATATGGACTGCAAAGAAACCTGGAAATCAAAAAAGACATTCTTACACTGCAGTAGTGTAATAAAAGTTGAATCTGTTGGTAGGTCCTGCAATCTCATGATGAAGAGTTACGTTTTAGAAAGCCAACACTACTGTAGTTTAATTTATCCCTGGATCTCACGCTGGTGGATCAGTTTGTAACGGACTACATCAAGATAGCTTATGCTACAGGCCTAATCCGCTCCAGGACAGGTTAGATTCAAGACTCATGATTATGAGCAACTGTTTGACCAATCAGGGAAAACACTTATTGGTGGACACATAGATATCAAAAATATAATGCAATTATTACTCCATGTGGTGGCAGCGGCCACTGTTTTGCTTTTCACTGTTTTTCCACATACTTACACAGTCAGATATTTTAACATATCTGTACAACACTAATATTCAAGGTCCCTCCTACTAAAATGTTAAACCACTGCAGTCCGTCACTCTCTAAATTTGATTTGCATCTTTTTCGTCTATAAAAATTCAGATTTGGTGTGAACAGACTTCTAGTTGGACATGCATTACTGGTCTTAGATTACTGTCCAATTAACAAATACCCCAAATAAAGGCTTGACCTGATTGACATGAACAGACAGGGCCTGTGAGTGAGAGTAACACTAACAGAAAGTCACAATATTGTGCTGATCAGTAAGTATTTGTTTTTTGATATGATTTAACTGGAAGCCATTCACTTGAAGACAGATCAGGTCCACTGAGGATTTCAGTGTCTGTCCTCCTGCCTAAGAGCTTAATCATTTTGACAATTTTGGCATTTGAGCAAACATGTGCTTCCTTGTCAAACTGATATGCAATTAGTCAAGTGAAAGAGCAGTTCATGTTTGGACAGTAGCACTAGCTGGTGGCTTTATCCAGTAATGCTTGAATCTCAGAGTATTTAAAATTCATTAAATACTAAATACATTAAATACTCCCTCTACAAAAGGTAGAGGGAAAAAAGCAGACACAGGAGGAGAAACACAGATCATAGAGCAACTGTGTGAGAATCATGTTGGCCCAACCAGCCTGGGGAGACAGAGGGAGACTGGGAGAGGGGGTTGGGTGATTATGCAATTCCTGTATGTCCCAGTGACAGTTCTGGTGGCTCAGAGCACTGTGGATTAAACACTATGGAGCACAGAGGATGCTGCCCTTTGAGAGCAGATCGTGTTCTGAACTCCTGGTGGGCTCAGTCTGGCAGTTTCACCACACACAGCTTGTACCACTGACAAAATGATGAACTTCTGCTGAAATAGCAAAAACACACCCCATCTCTTTTCTCCATATGAACATACATTTAATATAGTCATCAACTAAAGAAAGAATAAAAAACTAAAAAGAAAAAAATAAATAAATACATGATAATATTGCATTATTCTGGATGGAATTACAGCATTGAAACAAGAATGTCAGAGTATCACCATTATTGATGTTTTCAATTATCTATTAATTATCTATGATTATCTATTAAGAAAGATAGGATACCAGGGTTTAGTGTCAATTGCCCTCTGGTTGTAAATTGCCCCGGAAGAAAATCTGCTAAATATGTAAAGGTAGAACAATTTTAACAGAATCATATTTTGGCTCATGATATTGTATATCGTCGTATACATATATATTTTCACCTCTAGTGACCCTCACTCCTATTACTAACCGCCAGGTTTATCCACAGTTATCACCAGAAATGAATCATTTCTTAAACAATTTATTGCTTCAACTGAGAATATCTGTCAGAACTATTGTTTATTGTAAACTATTAGTGAAGTATTATGTATTATTAAAAGTTACTGTTGTGCATACAGTCTTGTTTTTGTCTTTGCCTTGTTTGTGTAATCCCTCATTGTTGAATACAAATATGACTGTCATTAATTTTGTAATAATTATACATCAGAGCAAAATCACTACAATTCTCAATGGCTAAAGGTTAAGTCAGCCCGTTTTACATTCACAGCCTCTTTTAGCCAAATTACAGAGGCCCACACGTACTCCCTAGGAACATTTCCCAGTCACTGGGATTCTATCCCCTGATTTTCTGGCCTGAGTTCTCTGCCTCATTTTCCATCTTTATCTTCCTGCAGATGATGTCATTGTTAAGCCATGTGCCAGCACAGTGAGAGCTGGCACGCGGAGATGTAAATACGGGATTTATGAGAATGGAACACTAACAAAGCACTCACACTTTCATAATGCATAAATAAGCCTCTGCGCCGCTCGTCAGCTATAAGTTCCTGTTCAGTTCTTAAATATGACAGACATGGGCTGAATAGGAACACTGCAATGAGAGTGCAACGATGGACCTGGCCCAAGCAGCTCTGCTGAAAGAAATATGGGTGTGTGTTTGTTCCCCCCGATTCCACCCCTCAGTGTCTTTCTCAGCTGGGGGCCCTGCTAAACAGCTGTCCCTCCTTTCCTTCCCCACTGCCTAATAAACCAGCAATGCAAACACACTCAATATGTGACGTGAGCGCGCCCAACTCAATAATTACTGTTCCACTTGACTGAGCCCTGGGCCAGGCAATTAATGTGCCCTCCAATTAGGCTTACTCAGGATCATACAAGAGTCAGACTTAGACTTTGTTTACAAGACACACAACCATAGTTGCGTAAGTGGTATTCAACATGTTCGTCACAAATTTAATATTCCATACTGGTTAGTCTACGTCTTCACAATTACAGTAATCAACTGATCTAGGACAGAGCCTCGCACTAATATAAAATTCAGAAGGGCGGACAGGAGAGCAATACTTATTCAAATACCTTTTAATAAGGATATGATACTTCAATATAAAAAAAAGCTTAAATGATTATTACTTGAAAGTAGATAGAAAAGAACATTGTGATTAAAATGCAATTTGTAAAAATCTAATTTGCAGGTAAAACAGACTCACTTCATAGGTGTGAAGCCATATAAAAAGCTGAAATAAACATTAATCTGAAGAAGAAAAAAAAAAGAAAAAAAAAAGGTTTTCTTTCATATGGGGAGTGGTCCACATTAATGCTGTGGTGGCGGTGGTGGTGAGGGTCCATCATATTCTCTGTTCAACTTCACACTCAACATTCTATGTGCTACACAAAGTGCTACTCTAAGTTTTTCTTAGAGTGTCAAGGTGACATTGGTGCCTTATCCGAAGTTAGCTTGTTTCATATAATTTTTCATTCTCACTGAGAAGACGGAGATGGAGAAAAAGAATCTTTAGAAAATGCTGCTGTTGTCAGCAAAGATTTTTGGAGAGTAAATAAAGGGAATATCCGGGTATGTGTGGAAACAAGAATAACTCAATAACACAAAGCAGGATTAAAGGAGCAGACGTGGAGGAAGGGCAACAGTAGAGAGCAGGAAAGGTGAAGTGAGTGAAAGCAGAGGACAGTATGTGTATTCGTTGCCAAATCCAGTACTGGAATGTGACACTAGACCAAAAGGACAAACATGTGCTTGTACAGGAAACGGCGAGGTCAGGGAACACATCACTTCCTGTGTAAACAGAGGTATGGGTGGCTTGCAGCCGCAGTCAGAGCTGGATGAGTATATGAATGTGGTGGAGAGTGCGGGAGCACAAGAGCCTTAGTAAAAAAGAGAGGGAACATGGCTTTCAAACCTGTCCTGTAAGTGGCTCAATTGCTGTCTACCTGCCAGCACAAACACACAAGAACACGGGGAGTGTCACGACAAAGGGCAGCACATAAATCACAGTGCAGCAAAACACTGCAGGGTTTGTAGGTGAGTGCTTTTGGGACTGTCTGATTAAGCCATTGACAATACAGTAGTGCAAAAAAGAAACATTGAAGGCTATGTGTGAGCCGGTGTGTTTTGAATGCCAAGCTTTGGCTGTGCTCAGTTTGAAAAGAGAGCTGGCTGTAGCCCAGATCTCTGGTGTCAGGCCTGCTGGTTCAGGTCAGGTCACTCACACAGGCCGGCTCAAAGCTCCCTCTCCATCAGCTCTCAGTGTCTCTCGCCTCGCATATAGCAGGCCAGTCCTAATGCATCGAGGCTCACAGAGATTGATGCGTATATTATGTGGTCCTGTAATTACTGTCTCAGGTGATTCAGTGTTCTTTCAGAGCTCTGACAATCAATACACTGCCATATACTTCGACACTCCACCAGTCACTCAAATGTAGGCCATGATCATGATTCTATATTGCTTTACTACAATGAATAAATTGTGAATATACAAACATGTTGAGCATGTCTTGATTTCTTTCTGTACAACAAAAACATTACTTTATGCCAACCAACAAGTCAGACAGAGGCACGTATCCAGAAGCCTGTGAGAAAGCGGTGGTTGTCTTAGTTAAATAGAGGGCAGTTCTGCTGTAACAGTGGCTTGGCCTGATATACAGCCCATAGCTAAGGCTGCCCCTTGGCATCTGTCCATTGCAAACTGGCAAACAGCTTCATCAGCACATATAGGCACATGCAAAACATGGAAAGGACTGCGACTGAGGATTAGGACTGCTCATAAGTGTGTCTGTCACTGTAAGAGTGAGACAGACTGGGAGAGACAGAGAGCGAGAGCAGCTTTGCCCATAAGACCCCGTCACTGACCCCTATGCATCTTCCCTCAGAGAAACTCATAAATAAACAAGAGCTGCATTGCATCCTCACCAGGCATGCAATTCATACTGCAGGACACACAAAATACCCACGGCCAGACGGCCATACCACAAGAAAACACAGCGGGGTTTCATATAGAACACTTAGGGGCCTTTACCACATGGAAGACAAAGGAGTGGACCAGTAAGCAGTAAGTCCAACCCACACACACACCACCCAATGGACACAAAATTATAAACTATCAAATTATCCCAAAGGACTCCAGTGACACAGTATGAGTGTATGTAGCAAAATATAATTCATGCTGTTTGTTACTATGCCTTTAAAATTCATTTATGTATATGACCTAAATTTATATTATCAATTTATATTATCAATGGGCATGAGTCCCTGCCTCGTGCCCGCTGACCCCGGGATAGGCTCCAGGTACCTGCAACCCTAGTAAGGATCCCAGCAGGATCTCATGAATGAATGGCAATGAAGTAAAATGAAATGTTTGCAGTCATAAATTCTATATATAATTACTGTAATCAAAATAAACACTACTTAATTTTCACCACTTACTTTGATTTTGTTCCTAATGTTCCCTCTAATGTTCCCTCTTAAGCAGTTCCTTTTTGGGGCATACTCTGGGGCCTTCTGTTTGCTGTTACTTGTTTGCAAACTAAACATGGTGATATATTGTGTATTGTGAAAATGCCTTCCAGCATCACATCCATATTTGCTGCAAAAATTAAAATTAGTGCAGTAATTAGCGTAACAGAAGTCAAAGATGCTCAGCGTTTACAATTCCTTCAGCATATTCTTTTGCCTCGTCACAGAGACATGAACGAGTGTCAAGTTATAGCGGGTACATACTAATTTGAAGGTTGCTGACAGTAACTCCTTTCTGATAATTGATGGTACTTAAGCATGCTGCTGCCCAGCTCTGAGTCATCAAAGCTTAGTCAGCACAGCCAGCACAGCCAGCACAGCCAAGCACTAAAATCAGACTTGGAACTTCGTGATGAGGTCTGAAAGGGCTGACTCCACCACTGGTGACTTCACAGATGATGGTGTAAACCTCACCTTATCACAAGGTGGACCCATCTGGCCCAATGTCACATACCGGTGATGGCATACAGAGAAGAGACTACAGCAGATGGAAAGAAAATGAGGTGAAGAACGAAGCCCACTGATGAGGGAGGAATGTGACAAAGGAGGGCAGCCAGACTCCATCTAGTTAGTGAAAAGGTGAGGAGTATCAGTGGTCTCCTAGAATAATTGCCACAGGGGTATAATATATATGTCTCCTTAGAAACTGTCACATGGCTACAGTAATCCTGTAATTACAACCTCGCCCCTGTTCAAAGGTCATTCTGAATTAAAAGAAGGCTGCAGTCAGGTAGATTACATCATGTTCCAGTTTTGCTATGCAAACACAGTTAATACATACCTTCACTTCCTCAAGTGCAAGTTTGAAAATCTTTCTCCAAGTCTCAACAACTGTTTGTACAATTAAACAACCCATTCCCATACAGCTGTCTTCTTCTTAGTCATATCTTAGCTCAGAAAGACAGAAAAATGGCAAATCCGTTGTGATATAAAAAAGAAAGAAAGAAAAAAAAAAACAACAGTGTCTGAAAGCTCTATACTTCAAAATCCAATTACTTCAGTGTCTACACTCTATTCTGTAGGTGTGTTTCTGCACCAGTCACACATTTCCCATCCAGTTTCCCTTCAGCATTTCTCTGTCCTTTATCTCAAATCTCCTCTAACTCAATCTCCTCTTCGCTTTCTGGGCTGACAGCACAAATCGGTGGTCATGACCTTTACCTCTGAGGCTGTTCAGTTTTCACTTGCTCGCTCTCTCACACACACACACACGCACGCACGCACGCACGCACGCACGCACGCACGCCACCCATCTCCACTAAACAGATGCTTACTCTTTCCCCCTTAGTCTCTCTTAAATGTTGTCATTTCAATGTTTCCATATACTCAAATCGGCAACAACATTAAAACCAACGACAGGTGAAGTATGTCATTATAATGGAACCTGCCAAGAGATGGGATATATTAGGCAGAATGTAGTCACTTCTTGAAGTCAATGTGTTGGAAGCAGGAAAAACGGGCAAGCATAAGTAACTGAACCAGTTTGAAAAGAGCAAAATTATGATAGCTGGATGACTAGGTCAACGTTTCTCCAAAACAACAGGTCTTAAAGGGTGTTCCAAGTATGTAGTGGTTAGTACTCAACGAAGAAAAATAGATATATCAGCAACAGGGGCTTTTATGCTTTTTATGTCACAGGTGAGCGGCGCGGGAGGGAACATTTTTGTACCACAATGTACTAAACTCACATGTGAACTCCTGCTGCAACTGCTTAAATAAAGAAAGTACATATTTATGTGAATCTTGCTCATGTGTGGTGTTTAATTAGCAGGGGAGATGGACCAGCAAGACAGAGTTCGTACTGTCTGGCCTGCGCTGAGCTGGTGTTAAATTTCACCCCCTCCCTCCTTCCTCATCTCATGCCAGCCAGTCCAGTTCAGGCTGGCCATTTCAGAGAGGAAATTTAAAACCAGCCATGCAGTTAAGAGAGGTGCAAGGCTGTGATCGACCCCTAATTGCCCTATAACGAGCCTTTCTGAGGGTGTTTATGAGTTCAGAATGAATTAATGACCACCTGGTCTGTACAGTGAAAGGAGTGCAATTTTAGCTGAAGGCACTGTCCAAGCTTCTCTCGCATCTTCTTGACTAGAGAGCTCTCATCTCATTGTGGTAACGTATGGGCTGTGCATGTACATGCGTGTGCGTGCGAGTGTGAGTGTGTGTGTGTGTGTGTGCATGCATGCAGGACAGAAAGAGAAGACAGCTCCTCTTTCATAAAGAATAGGCAGGGGATCCTAATCCCATCCTCAGGGACCCTCAGCTAGCCCACTTATTTACTCTATTCAAGTTCCTAGCACTTAAGCTACAATTCGTCAGGCCCTGATCACTAAATTCAGATGTATGAGAAGGGAAAAAAGGCTTGATGAAGCCTTTCCTAAAGGCTTGATGAATAGCTGCTGAAATAAGGGCACAAATCCAAAAAGGTAAAATGGATGACCTGGGTCACATCTGGTCCTTTTATCACCTTAAGCACCAGGACTGCATCCAGATAGAGATTATCTACATAAAAATATGGAGTAAATACGTTAAAGAGAATTTAAAACAGGTTTAAGACCATAATGATTTCAGAATTTCACACATTATACAAGTTCATATGCCCATCTCGCAAATTCACATTTGACTAATAGAACCTCACAACACTTCACATCATAACACATGGGATGAATTATACAAGAGGATAACACAGCTAATACTGACAGTCGGTGTGCACAGAAAACAAAACAAAATCGAGGTGGCAACTATCTTGTCTATACAAAAAGAAAAGAAAAATAACAGAAATAAGAAACAGAGGCTATTGGTTGCTGGATAGCAGTTAGACATTTGACTACCAAATCTATTTCACAATTTCAAATTTACATCTAATGATGTATTCATTGTACATAAGAAGAGCAGTGTGTTTAGGTGATGCTGTGTTACTATGTTTTCTTTTTCCATTTTACTGCTTTTGTAGACAGAAGTACGTGTTCAATTTCTTTGTAATTCTCACTCAAGTGGATCTGTTTCAAATTTCTTAGTTGCATAAATATGTCTGCATCGGCATTGGCAAAAATCGAATGTTGGCATCAGCCCACAATTTCCATTTTTATGCCGTCCAAGCAATGATCCTACCTGGAAGGCTTTAGAATTTTTTTGGGACAAGGCTTACTGGATTACTCTGATCATTCTGACAAAGAAACTAGGCAGTCTACACAAAAAGGAGAATGCAAAAGGGAGAGGTTCAGCTGAGGGACAAATTCCCAGTTGAATTCCCATAGCAAACGCTCAGCTTTTTTTTTAAATTCCCTTAATCAACCAGTAATAATGACAAATGCACAGATAAGATCCCCTGTGCAGAAAAACAGCCTCAGTCTGCTCCCCCCTCAACCTACTTAGTACCAAGACCACTACAGAGTAAAAAAAATCATTAACATGAAACTGTTATTATGCATTTTGTTAATGAAAACACAGTGGATATTTGTCTTTGGTCGCACTTACTGTTAATGTAACCGAACATATAACCACTAGAGTTTAATGCAATTCTGACATTGCATAATCTCATAAACAAACTGGGAAAGATACAGCTGGGAAAGCTGGGAAAGTTATAAAAAGCTGGGAAAGTTTTGTGCATCAGGGTCTGTCAATTCACATTTTGGTTTTGATTAGAACGTGAACGATCACTGTGGTTTATTCATTCATTTACCAACATTCAGAAGTCACTTTTTAAAAGATATATGACTGTCTACTGTATGAATTCTTAATAAAGAGCACTGAAAAATATATACTAAATCACATTCATGCTTTTTTATGAAAATCTGAACAGTAAAGAGAGATTTTTGCTGATTTGCAAGAACAGCCATCATTGGGAATAATTTTCACTAATAGCTTTAACAGTCAACCATTTCCAGACATGCACAGAGGATACCTATTTGAACGATTTCTCACACACAAGAACGGGCAGCTCTTTGCACAGCAAGCCATTCAGCTCTACGGCGTTCGGATTTCTGAGTCAGCTTCACAGCTAATAGCTGCTCAAGACTGCGGATGATTATGGTAAAAATAACAATACCCTGACCTCTGACCGCCATCATTTGTGTGATGTATTAGACAGGGCCTTCCGTCCCTTGGGCCAGCGATCTGGGCCTCTTCTCTTATGAAGCCTCTTATTTTTGGAAAGATTAGAATTTACAGCAGGTTGGTAGGTCACAAAGAACCAATTTCCTGCTCCAAGCCACAAAATCTGTATCGCAAAGGGACATTTCCAATACAGGCTGCTTTCTCCCACTATGACAACCTCCATTTGAAATTACGAATGAGAGGCAATGGATATTCAGCTGATTCGATTCCACATAATCAGTCATGGTCAACCACGACCAAAAAGCTGTAACAGAGGGTTTTTAAACAGGATTTGCATATTAAGTGCATTTACAAACTCAAATACCGACACCACTTTCTAGCAGAAACAGCCAGTTACATAAAATGGGTGCCCTTAACTTGCCAACATGATAAATCAATTCACTTACAAAAAAAACCCTGAACCGCAAACTATCTGGGGCTAGGCTGCGTTCTTGCAAAACATAGCCAAGTCCATAAACACTGTAATTACAGCCTTTTATAGAGACGTTAAAGTATATTTAGGTCTGTGTTCTGAGAGAGACAGTCCTGGAGAGATCTGAGTAAGCTAGTTGAGAGACACACAAAAACACTTGCCTTGCAGAATTCAAGGCTAGACACACTTACCAGTGGCCGCACACTATAATTTTATTCAAATCATGTCTGAGGCAGCACACTAACTCAATATGTTTGTGAGCTAGGTACAGCATTTCTTGGCTTTCATGACTACAAGAATCACCTCCAATGTAAGAAGTCTGGGCTGTCACAAAACCAAAAGAGATCAGACCCATGGCGTGAGTTAACATAGAATTAGCTGTGTTAATTCAGGTAAACTCAGGAACGAAGACACTGTTCCTCAGATTTCCATAAACCTGTGGGTATCAGGAATATCATGGGTGGGGATGATTCTTGTCCAGACAATGCAGATACAGTTAAAGAGACCGGCTGGGGAATAAACCCCTCTGGAAACACATACAAGGCATCTAAGAATACTGAGCAGCTCTTTGTTTGAAACTTGGTGACTGGTACTGAAAGGCTGCAGCGGACATGAATTCCAATGTTCAAACCCAAATAACAGTAGGATTACAAATAAGATCAGTAAAAAGAGTCTTGGACATGAAGGATTTAGAACTATTTCCTTGCTAGAAGTCTGAGGCATTCTTAGGTCAGTGTGGTGAACCTGGAACCCAGTGTCATAACACTTTTACAGACACAAAATCACTACAGAACTGATACTTTCATTTAAAATCATATGTTCCATGACACAAAAAAACGTGGCAAGTTTAATATTCCATGGTGAAAGCAAAGACTGCCACAATTTTCCAGTAACAAAAGAAGAAAATATGTTTAACTTTGCATTGATTTTCCCTTGGCCACTAAAAAAAAAAATCAAATGACTATAGAGCAGAGATTTGAACAAACACTAATCTCTTCTGTCACAAATGGAATAAGGTTCCAGAACATATTCTTTCAATTCAAAATCCATATTACTGGTCGTAAAAGGAAAATAAAACTGTCTGCACCCACAACACATGGCTGTACCAATAATGATTTATAAGTGGAGAATCATCATGCTAGATCTTGTGATTTATACGAAATAAAAAGTATGTGTCTGTAATTTAGGTCATCATACTCTGCATCTTCTTTTGTAATCTTACTCTTAGTTTTTTATATTCTTACTCATTTTTTTTGTAGTCTTACTCTTATTTTACTAGACAAATCCAGAAAAACTGTCCAATCAGATTTTTTTTGGCTTGGTGTCTAGGTAGACACCGCCAGGCTCTCCCACTGGTTAGGAATTCAGGAGCTGGACATCATCACAATAACTATCACCATAATTATTAGGTAACAGAAGAATTAACAACACCTATTTGGATTTACTAAAGGCGGAACCAATTTTGTAGGCTTTCTGGGAGTGCTATATAAATCACTGACTCCATCTTTATCGAAACACTTGCTGCTAAACTGGAACAAAAAGGGTAAAGTATATGTATATTAAAACCTTAAAATGAAACATGGAAAACAGTTTAGCTTTGAGATTCAAATGCTAATGTTAAATCTAAAAACAGCCAAAAATGTTTTACAGAACACTGCAATCCTAAAGGGATAGATTGGCTTTATCAGAAAGACATTTTTTGACATGTCTTTCAGAGTTTTGACATTTATAGCCTGAATTAAAGATGTGTAGTTCACCACTGTGTAAATTGGGCAGATTTTGACTGGATAGAAAAAACACACTAAAACCTTGTCAAATCTAAGTTCCATCTAAGTTTTAATTATATTTTTCCTGGTGAAAGGTGAAATGGAGAGCATTACACAATGGCTGACAGCAGAGACATAAAACATGTTAGACATGTTGTTTTCATGACGCTGACAGAAAAGAACAGGAATGTTATTCACAGGTCTAACATTCAGGTACAGCACATCATGTACACAATCATACTAAAAATCTGAGTAAACCTGAAAACGTTATTTGCGACTATGCAGAAAACCCGGACCTGCTCAGCTGAGACAAAAAAAAATAAATACGCTATGGTAAGTCAGACGCGAGTGGAGAGAACATTCACAGAAGCAGAAGCAGCAGCAGCACACACACCACAGGATACCACCCCGGCTGTTAGTAAAGCTTCAATGCGAAAACATTTTGTGGGGAGCAGCATTATACTGTCGGAAAGCAACATCAGCCTATGCAATTACTCCCAGTGACTTCTGAGACATGTCTGCTTCCCATCAATGGAAATACCAGGAATCTCATCAGGGGCTTATTTATTTCAGTACTATAGGTGCTATTCCCACGCTTCAGTTTTTAAAAGAAGCATTTATGTAACAGCGATCATATCTAGTGTGCACATTTGAAAGACCTCCTCCAGATTCATGTGATACTGGCACATTCTGCTAATTTAAGTCCAATGAGACATCACTTTCTATTCACAAAACAGTTCAGCTTTGCAAATATGAAGAGAAGACGTTTGCATGGACACTCACATGTACTTCAAATAAGCAGGTTAGTTCTACTAATTCTCCAAAGACGTTTCCTAAGATAACTATGAAAAATAGGATTATTGTCTTCAAAGTGGGCCACTTGATTCACTTATGTGTCGTAAGCCGAGTGGGTGAAATCCTGACTGGTGTAAAATTCTATTACCATAATCCAAGGAGGTCTGAAAGTATATTGGAGAGAGGGAGAAAGAGGGAGAGAAAAGTAAAGAAAATACATTAAGATCTGTAGGTAAGCAGCATGAACTGCAGGTAAGCAGCATGTAGCAGCATGATTCTGCATGGCTCATTGTGCTAAACAGCCAGATGCTTGAATGAGGCACTATATTTTCCTTTTTTTTAAGATTTTAAAACACCAATTTGACCACTTAAAGCATTAAAGAGAAATTATTAATCTTGCAACTTTGGCTGATGGAAAGTACTGGGGAAAAAATTGTGTGTCCCCCACACTGTGAGTAAAAAAAGTCTAATAAACGAAGCCAAAAAAAATCAAGCATAAGCCAATTTTTCTGTTGAGAAACAGATTTTTTTTCTATTGAGAAGAAAAAAAAATCACAGTCGGTGGACTTCTAACAAAAAAACACCCCTGGGGTCATCTGGTATGGATAAAAATATTAGAAAAAATGGAATAAAACGACTTAAAATGGAACGTGCTAAGATGTAGAGGCTTTAGAAACAGACTGGTTTCAGGGTACAACTGAACACCTGACTAAACTTTCAGTAGCCAGGGCAGCTGGTGGCCTTGTGGTTAGGGAGTTGTCGCTGCGATCAGAAGGCTGTGGGTTCGAATCCCAGAACTGCCAGTGGCACCACTGAGGTTCCATTGAGCAAGGTACCATCCACACACACTGCTCCCCGGGTGCTGCGTTCCTGGCTGCCCACTGCTTCACTTGGTGAATGGGTCAAATGTGCTGTTCACATGGGGGGTGTGGTGTGTTCACGTATGACTTTACACCTTTTTTATATTAAAACTTCAGCAGGGGCTTCCAGGCTGCCATGTGTAACAGTCTGGTGTTAAATTCAACCATGCACACAAGAGTGGGGACTACTCACTAAAAGCTTTGTCCAGACGAATTCTTGGACTGAAAGAACTGCTGCTGAATGGAGATGAGCAGAGCTGGACAAGATGCTCCAGGACACCCAGCCTGTTCAGCCCTCCCTGGTCTGTGTGTGTAAACTAGAGCCAGTACAAATCAGCAGTCCATCGAAGCACAAAAGCATGAACCTCTCAAATGTTTCTCAACGCAAGAAAACAACAAACATAAAGAAGACCCCCCTGATTTATGATCCAGCCTGTGTAAAAGCCAACACTCTGTTGTCTGTTGTGGTAACGTTGGTTCCATAAGTAACCCTTGGCTGGTTCAGTATGTAACAAACACAAAAGGGACACCAGCAGACCCCGGAGGACAGAGAGATCACCAGACCACCTAAAAGTGCTTTAAAGCCGATTTGCTTTCGAAATAGTACTCACTTTCATTCACTGGACCGAGCACACTACACTAATAAGGCTGTACAGCATGTTTTTTCTCTCCTCCAACTGCTTTTCTCTAGAAAGCACGACCAGACAACTTCAGCGAGCCCCGGCGCACTTTGAGATTTCAGCTCTTTTCTTTACCTCGGAGTGACTCCTGACAGTCCGGCTTCAGGGACGCGGTCACACAGGAGCCCGTTCTCCGGCTGAACTGGTCGGGAGACACCGCGGGGGGAGTATAAATCCGTTTTTCTGTCAGTTTTGATCCGGTTTTGTCTCCGGGCCCAGGCAGCTCCGATCCTGCCCCAGCTCCCTCTCCGCCACTCTCACAGCCAGTGACGTCACCAGTGCCAAGGCACAGCGAGAGGCGTTCTCGTCAACTTTCCACCCGTATTCCAACAAGCCCCGCCCCCATACCGCGATTGGCTGGTCCTGTCCGTCTTTGGCTAGAATTGGTTAGAATAAGTTTATTATAGGGACATCTCGAGTTGGACCTTTGGAAGGAAAATTCAGACAGGCGAGATTGCGTTGGTTTAAGATAAAATAAGATAAGATAACCCTTTATTAGTCCTACTAATAGTGGGAAAGTTGTATTGATACAAAGTGGACAGAATAAAAAGAACGTAAGAGCCGCATAACCAATAGAACAAAAGCTGTACAACTCAACAGTACGACATAAATCGTACACTACATAAATAATATATAAAGATAAATATAGAAGTCTGTATATATATAGATAGATAGACAGATAGATGGATATTTTCATTCTGACTAAGATTCACATCCCACTCGCATTGCTGTTACACCGCTACATTGTAGTTATTGTAGTTTTTTCTGTCATCCCTGGTACTCTGTTCAGTACTGTAACTGCCTCCTGTGCAGTAATCATACCTATAATGCAATACGTATCATTCCAGGTTTATGTAATTATGTACACTTGCCGTCTGCTTATTGTTTGTCTGTTGTCCTCTGTCTGTTGTAACCTGCACTGTGTTGAATGTTGTATGTTGCTACATGTTGCACTGTGGTTCATGGAGAAACGCTGTCTCATCTCACTACGCACGTGTACACAGCTGCTGATGACAATAAAGTAACCTTGAACCTTGATACAGTGGAGGAAATAATTATTTGACCCCTCGCTGATTTTGTAAGTTTGTCCAATGACAAAGAAATGGAAAGTCT
>JBBJLS010000002.1:11456150-11482124 GCA_037577275.1 Bryconaethiops microstoma
CTGGTTCACCTCACCAGTTAATTGTCAGGTTTAGTGAATGTGTTTGAGGAGAACCACCATCAAACTGTGCTGGACACTGGACCTCCAGGACCTGGCAACCCTGACTTAAGGTCATTCCAGCATCTGTTTCCGTCTGATTTAACCTTTATGTCCTTAGAATATGGTCACTGCAATCATCTTTAATACAATCATTTTGAAATTAGATATAACTCATATTTGTTCGTTTCCATATTATAAAACACACGTGCAGATCAAACCGCTAGCTATTAAAGCAGAAGTAAACTATAAAGTCTACAAATATCATAACTTACACCATGCTTATTAGCAAGTAATGATGCTGATTTTGATTTTATATTTGATTTGACTCTACGTTCTATATAGATTTTCTGAGCGATGACATAAAAGATGTTAGTTCCCTAGAGGAACATATGTTATTTAAGAACATTTAACGGGTATGAAGAACCTTCACATAAAATTCTGTAACCATTTAAGGGTTCTAAAAACCACTTCCATATATGAATGGTCTTTAAATGTTAAAAATATTCTTCACATCACATACCTCATTTTGTAAAATCGATTCTTTTATAAAACCGAACAATTCTTTATAAAACCGAACAGTTTTTCTACGGTAATGTAAACAATCCTTTCTTGCACATTCAGATTTAAGAGTGCCACAGTACTTTGTCTGTTACCTGATAACTGTTTCATCTCCTTCTTTTCATACCAGACGAACTTTGTCTTCACTCTGAAACTGAGCTGTACATTTTTACCAACAGGGCTGGCTCCTGACTCAACCCGACCTGTCAAGAGACCTAAACTGTGGGCTACTGTACAAAACAAACAAAGACAAATCAAGTCATAACAGTCAGATGGGGAACAGACTGTGAAGGTAACATGAGGTTCATGAGAAGGTAACACAAGACCCATGACTTCTGGTCTGCTAAGTGAATTTTCCCAGTAAAACGGGTCTTTGCTGGGAGATAGTAATTGCACAGACATGTAGGTGCTACAGTGAAATAATGCTGCAAAAAAAGGGTTCTTTGGATGCCATAGAAGAAGCACCTTTGGTTCCTGAACAAAACTTTCAGAGTGTTGTCGTCTGAAGAACCATTTTTAAAAATGATTCTTCAGAGGACAATCTCTGGCTCAAAAACACAGAGACTGAGACTCAGAGTACAGAGACTGATCAGTCACTGGCTTTATTATTGTTGCAAAAAGACTCACCTGCACAACATACTGTACTTTATATTGTAAACTACATAAATACCACAAAATACGTCTTTTGTTGAAACAGTCAAGAAACTCAGTTCAGCTCTCTCATTCAAACTTCTTTCAGAATAAAGCCTTTAATAAGTGCATATCTATGTAAGTTCCTCCACCACAGACTGTCAGAGCACAGTACAGTCTAATATCAGCTCATGACTATGGCTGAGACCTGCTTATCAAAACTCAGAGTGGTCTTATAAGACCTAGTAATGCTGTGGCCAAAAATAGACAGACTCAGTCCAAAGAGGCAGACAATATAGAAATGTAACTGATTTAATGACTAAATGCAACTCATTATACATTAGACTCGGAGAAATGTGATGTCATGTAATGGCATAAGCCTAAAAAGCCTAGAAACAGCAAAATGAAACTGACATAACTCACAAACAAAATAACATCTATTTAACACTTTGTCATTATATCGAAACCTCTGTCATGTAGCAGTGATATACAAATCAGAAAAAGAGTACTAGGCAAAGTGTGTAGTGCTTACTGCTAGTTATCCATACACTGATGAGCCACTTCATTAGATACACCTTCCTTGTATCACCATTCATTGTTAATTTTAGAGCTCCAGTTACCAAACTGGTTGACTTTGTAGTTTACAATTATATTCTGTAGTCCTTCTGTTTCTTTGCATCATTTATTAACCCACTTTACTCCATTCATTAATAGTCAGAACACAGATCAAATTAAGTAATTAGTGCCTCATAAGGTGTTTGGGACACAAATATGTGTTTCATATCATATTCCTGCAGTCTCATGCTTCCTATTTATCTTTACTAAGGATTCCATAGTAGAGATTGAGAAATAATAATGGTTCTTCTGTCCATATTGGACTTACTTATAAGTTTTACGTATATACAGTCAGTTGTATCATTTACTATGTCAAATTCAATTAAAATAGGAAAATTACTTGTTTATGTTTTATTCATTGCTGAAGAATAGATCAGCATAGGCTTTTTTTTAAAAATTGAGTTCACTAGTAAATTGAGTTTTCTAATGCAATAGCTGAATGACTGAACAGAATCCAACCAGACAGGGAAACAGCTCCCAAATTCTCTAAATGCCATAACCAATATCATTAAAGGGTTAAAGCGTATAAATAAACTTTCCACGAGTGAATCCACCATTATCAAATTACTACTAGAATTTTTATTTTTTTTCCAGAAGCTGACTCTGATAATCAAGATCGTTTAATATCAGCTTACATCCATTATACGGCATCATTAAAAGTAAGAGATGGAATCACAGGTCTTGTAAAAGTAATCACATAATCCTTCATCCCTGAATTGCATTTCATAATGATGAATGAGATAAATGTTCCCTGTTATTTTTCCTTTCATCATGTGACTTCTGTGCCCAATGCCTGTCCACACCCACCAATTACCTGTAAGACAAGCTGAGGCCTGGGAAGGAATATCAGGAAGACTTGGATGGTGTGAAATATTTTCATAAATGACCTATCGCCTAGCTCACTTACTCAACTCACCAGACGGGGCCTTGTTAGTGTGGAGATCATTACTTTTGACTCCACCTGTTACGTTCTGCCGTCATAGAAAATTCCATGGGGTTTCCCCCACACAGCAGTCTTCAGCCAGAGAGACAGAAGGGTTAAGAGGTACAGTCTATGTTGTATGAAAGAACATCTGAAGGTTTAAACTGACTCTACATCTGACATCTCTATTGCTAGCTGTCAAGGTCTATAGGCTTTGCTGGACATTGATGAATGTCCAGCAAACACATACCTGTTACGTGGAAAAAAACAACATGAATTTACATTTCTAACCATAAATATTTCATACTTTTTTCCCCTGCCATTTCTGATTAATTATTTTTGTATTCAATATTCAATTATGCCCCATCCTAACAAATAGGGCAGCAAATATTCCCAGAAGATGGTAGTCACGAATCTTCTATCTGTGGATTAACTTCAATGCAAAGTTTTAGTTCCAACCTGCATCTTATAAGCTGCCCTCCCCCACCTTTACCTTAGACTAAATCTAGGACATAAGATCTATAAATCGAATAAAAAAATAAACAGAAATGGCAGGGGATAAAAGTATGAAATATTTATGAAATATTCTGAAGAGGTTTATTAGCTGAAATGTGCATATTATCTGTTATGTTTCTTTTTTTAAGAACATAAGGCCTAAAATCTTAATGAACTTTATTTTAAGGTTTACACTTTTATATGAGTCTAGTAAACACCTTTGGAAAAAAGACTTCAGTGAAACCTTTGACAAGAAAGTTGCAATGCCTTCTGGTGTAACATTGCAGACACATGCTTGTATTAAATAAATTTATGGTTCTTTAGATAATGAGAGGCTTGTGATTCGGAGGCTGACATTACTGTCACGGCTTTTACTTTGTGAGGCATCTTTGTGTCATCCTGAAACAACTGAAACAATTATTCCTCTTTACACTGCCGCATGCAGTTGATTTTCATGACCATGAGAATTAAATATTAAGTAAAATGATATCATTTTTACATAACTGGACCATGTTTGGGTTCTGTATTTCCTGTACATCGAATCTGGAATGGAATTTAGACTATGAGGTTAAAATGCAGAGTGTTTGTTTCAATTTAGAAATATAATAAAAATACATCTATAATGGGTAATCCATGGGAAAACAGATCTGTTAATACATAGTACATCCATTTCAAAACATAACTTCAAATGATCATGTTTAGTATTTTTTGCAGTTGATGACTGCCTTCCAGTTTTGAGGGCATTTGATTCAGTATTAAAAAGCTATAGAGTCCATTACAGTAAAGTTTAAGTCATTCTTCTGCCATAACCTGCAGTTTACCAATCTAGGCCCACATTCTTAAAAATAAATGACTGATGACTAACAGAAAAACCCCTTTGGTTCTACAAATAATCTTTCAGTGGATGGTTCTTCTAAGGGTCTTCGTAAATTGCATGTATTTCTAAAGAACTTGAACTCAATGTTAAAGTTCAATACCTATTAGACGTTTTTATTAGAACCATCTGTCAAAATCTAAAAATCATTCAGGAACCTTTATTTTTAGAGTCCCAGGGCCTGTATGTGGGCTTACTTTTCAGATCCTTACTTTTATAATTACATAGCCTACCTAATAGTTTTTTTTTTTTTATCATAGTAATCTAATAATTAAGGAATGATTGAAAAATATATCTTAAGATCAATAACTGAAAAACAATACTATTGTTAAAGGGCTAATTTATTTCTGTACATTTCAGAATTCTTTCTGCTTTTGATATCACGTCATCAATAAAGTGGAAAAACATGACATGGATAGTGAGCAGTTTTTTGCCCCACACATTTCTCTTTTCATCACTATGGTTTCATATTTGATCATCTTTAATATCATTAGAGTTACAGAAACCCAAGATCATAGATGAAAAGGAAATCAATTGTTCTGCATCTCTTGATGTAAAATGCTCAAAAGTATCACTTACACTTAAAATAGAAGCTCTCGGCTTGGATGCATGGTTCTATATTTAAAACCAATCAGCACAGAACCACATAAAGGTTCTTTAAAAATGAAGCTCAATGATAGATCACTGATTCCAACATTTAACCCTTGATGATTCCATTCATGACAATCTCCAGACAGAGCTTGACTGTTAAGTACACTAAAATATCTATATGATACCTGAAGCCTTCACCCATCTCATTCTCTATCTCCTAATCAGTTGTGGACTTGAGGGTGGGAGAGCTATGTTACTGGCCTCTGTTCCTGTATCTTTGAATGCTGAGTCCCAGCTGTCTCCACCTCAGTGTAGCTTGATTGAGCAAGATGAATACTGACAGGGAAAGACCCACTCACCAGATCTGTTCATAAGGAAGGTCAGATCACTTGGCAGAGAATTTAGTATTTAATGCCCCATGGGACAAACTCAGGGAAACACAGCATTGCAGTGTTACCCCCAGCTCAAATAGTCACAACAGTATTGCCTACTGGGCAAGATGTGTCTTCCTTGTTGGCAGAAACCAGAGACTTTACTGTACTTTGACATATATATATATATATAATTTATATTATTCCTAATAATTCTGCCCAAACCTAAGGGTCATTATTTTAGTCATACAGTAAATAAAGGCACATGCCAATAATACATGATCAGTAAGGTAGAGAAAACCTGCCAATTCTATTTACTCATGTTGAAATAAATAGTGCAAAGCTATGCTTTTCATCTTGTAAAATCTAAGCTATTTGAATTTCATGTGATCAGAGCTAATGGAATGTAGACAGCATAGCATACTATAACTCCATACTGGATTTCACAAGATATTTGATCCAGTTTTTAAGTCTTCCGGAGTAAAGTTCATGGCACACTGACCCAACAAAAAAACACAAATGTTGGCTGTCATCTTTATACTGTTCCAGAATAGGAAGTGCGAATTCAAATGAACCAAATGAACCAAGTGAATGGAGAGAACAATCTAGAACAGGATATATAAGGGATAACATTCTGGACTTATAATCAACACCAACCTCAAGTTTGGGTTTGGTTTGAGTTTGGTTTGGGTGTGTTTGCTGGAGAGTGCTGAATTGCATTTGTCGTCTAACCCATTTCATCTCTGCATTTGCAGTGGTAAGATGGGGTGGATTTGGACTGTGTCCATAGGGTCTTATCAGCTGTACCAAAAAGGGGCAGGGTTGGAAAGGGTAACTTTAACCAACGGGGAGAGGGGAAACCTGGGGGTGGAGTTGGGTATCTGGGTTTTTATCAGTCACTCATGAGGTAGACAGACACACAGGGATCAATATGTATTAAGAAGTATTCAGAAATATAGGATTGTAGCCCCATACACTATATGGACAAATGTTTTGGGACGCTTAATTGTATTGAACACCAGCAGGGACTCTACTGACATTGCATTCAAACACATAGATTTCAATATGGAGTTGGAATTTATGCCCATTCATTCTGTAAAGCATTAATGAGGTCAGGCACTGATGTTGGACGAGAAGGCCTGGCTCGCAATCTCTGTTCCAGTTCGTCCCAATGGTGTGAAGTGGGGTTGAGGTCAGGGCTCTGTGTGGGCCAGTCATGTTCTTCTGCATCAAACTCATCCATCCCTGTCTTAATGGACCTATGCACGGGGGCACAGTCATGCTGGAATAGAAAAGGTTCTTCCCCAAACTGTGTCCACAAAGTTGGAAGCATGGCGTTGTCCAAAATGTTTTGGTATGCTGAAGCATTAAGATTCCCCTTCGTTGGGAATAAGAGGCCTAGACCAAACCATGGAAAACAGGTGTGTCCCAATACATTTGTCCATAAAATGTATATGTATGAATTCATGCTTTTTTAAAGTGTCCAACAAAAAAGCAGTTTAATAATGCATGTATTTTTATGTACCTCTTTAACAATGACATAGAGTTCTCTTTCCATGAAGTTTATTTTCAGGCCCCAATTGTTTGGCACATAGTTCTGTTCTGGTCCAGCTAGGGCTTATGTCTGTTTGTGTGTGCATATTGGAGGACTCTTTTGAAACCTTACCTCTTGGTTGGTAAAGCCTCCCTAAACCTTGCTGTGGAATGAAAGTCTATAAATAGATTTGTCAGTGCTGGAGGGAGTGTCAGGAGATGAGAGAGGGGCACAGTGGAGAAGACTGATGGGAAAAGAGAATGAAGGTTCAGTAACAGCAGTTTTTATCATCTGTTGGAATAAACAGTAGATGAGTAGGTAAGCTTGGGGAGGCTGGATAAATCAGATGTGGGGAGATGATCTGAGAGAGCAGAAGAAAAAAAAACACTGCTCCAGTCAGGGAGAAAGCAGAGGAGAATTGAATTAGATCAACCATAAAGCATGTGAGAGAACACAGAAGAACAAAGAAGAGAGCAAATATCATCTGACTTCAATTTCCAGTATACAGAACGGGCCAACTTGTTTCTCAGAACACAGCTAAACTCAATAATCACAAAGAAGTTCCTACTAGAGAAAGCTAAGCACACATGAGTGAATGATGTGTGTGTGTGTGTATATATGAAGTTTGATGTTTGTCACATCAAACTTCATCCCCATTTATTTATGTTGTCATTTTACATCATCAACATTCATAACAAGTGAACCAGTTTTTAAGTTTACCTGAATTTCTTTCATCATATTATATGTCATTTATCTCTCAACATACTTAAACTACATTCAGATATTTTTTAAAGCTTTACAGACTTACGGATGTGGTCTAAGACACAATGTGACTTACTGAGAGATAAAAGAATAATGTAACTGTGAGAGATAAAAACACAAAATTACAAAACTTGAAGGTGAATGCTGCAAGTACCTATTTTAGACGAGGTCTGTTTTTTTCACAAACCAACTCGTGACTTGGAGTGCTATTATAAGAACAGAGGAATCTGAACCACGATCATTTTTTTTCCAGGCCTGCTGTTTTCTGAGATGGCTGCCATGGGCATCTCATTTGAAAAACCAGGGGCATTAATATGTTGTCACAAGGTTGGAAGCATATAGCTAACATAGTAGTAAAATGTCTTTGTACGCAATAGCATTAACATTACATTTCACTGGAACTAAGGAGCAAAGCACTGAAAAAAAAAACCCCAGCCCACTATTCCTACCCGGAAAGAGTGCATTTTGTCATGTAGAATCTTCTGGCATTCACCAAACCCTGATTTGTACATCACTCAGATAGTGAAATGTAATTCGTCACTCCAGATGAACTTTTCACTGCTGCAGAGTTCCGTGACAGCTTGCTTTTCACTAGCCGACGCTTGGAATTGCACATAGTGATCTTAGGCTTGTGTGCAGCAGCTTGGCCAGCCCATTTAATTAAGCTGTTTACACAGTTCTTGAGCTGATGTTTCATCCAGAATAGTCTGGAAATGTGAAGCGAGTGATGCCTCAGAGGATACCCACTACAGTCTTTCTCACTCAACAGAGCACATTCTGTGATTTTGGGTGGTCTACAGCTTCATGGCTGAGCAGTTGTTGCTTCTAGACGCTTTCATTTCACAATAAAAGCATTCACTTTGCTAGGGTAGCTCTAACAGGCGAGAAATGTCATAAGTGTGGCAAAGGTGGTGTCATATGACACCATTCTACTGCCAGTGTTTGTCTTTGGAGACTGCATGGCTATGTGCTTGATTTCATAAACCTGTTAGAAAAGGGTGAAAGGTGTATACAGTTACATACACATATATATTTTTATACAAAGTTCTCAGTAAGTTATATTGAGAACTGAGTCCTAAACCACAGCAACATGTTTGTGATATTCCGAGGATGTATTAATTGGAAACATTATTGACTTTCAGTGTTTGTACCAACATTAGCCCTGCAGCTCAAGATCTAACTGTACTGAACAGCTGACTTTAAACATGGCACTGTTGTAGAATGCCTCTTTTGCCCAACATCAGTTCTTGGAATTTCTGGCCTGGTAGACCTGTCTTGGTCAACTATAAATGTTTTTTTGAGAGATGAAAGCTCAGCTCAGCCACAAAGCCATCTTCAGCACAAACTCAGAGCAGGGCTGCTGAGTGCTGAAGCATGTAGTGCCTGAACAAACACCTACCCTCTGTTGCATTGCTCTCTACTGAATTCCAAACTGCCTTTATACAGAAAAGAATTGAACACACAGAGCTTCATAAAATGAATTTCAAGCCTAAGGTCACTATGTGCAAAGCCAAACATCAGCTGGAATGGTGTGAAGCACACCTCCACTGGACTCTGGAGTGATGAATCACATTTCAGCATTTGGCAGTCTGAGTGGTGAATCTGGGTTTGGCAGATGCCAGGAGAATACAGTCAGAATATAGGTAGTATAGTGCCAGTAGTGAAGTTTGGTGGAGGAGGGATAATGATCAAGGTTGCTATTTAGGGTTTAGGCTATAGTCCTCAGTTTTTATGAGGACATTTTAGACAATTATATGCTTCCAGATTTGTGTGGAAAATCTATTTCTAGTTCTAGGACTGTGCCTCTGGGCACAAAGCAAAGTTTATTAAGATGGTAAGATTTCCAGATATTTTTGACCACCTGGTGGTTACGGAGATTCCCCTGTGATTGGAAGGTCACGGGTTTGGATCTTAGGACTGTCAGTGGCTTCCCTGACACACTCTTGAACAAGGTACTATCCCCACCCACTGCTCCCTGGGTGCTGCATCACTGGTTGCCCGCTGCTTCACTTGGCAATTGGGTTAAATGCAGAGAACAAATTTTATGCTTTTCACATTGTGTTCTGTGGTGTCTTCACATATGACAACTGGACACTTTACACTTTACTTCAGCCACACACTGCTCCCCAGGTGCTGTGTTGACGGCTTCCCACTGCTTCACTTGGTGAATGGGGAAAATGCACAGAAAGATTTTCACACTGTGAGCTGTGGTGTGTTCACATGTGACTAGAAGGGCCACTTTACTTGTAAATGGTATGTTTGATAGTGTACCATGTTTGATAGTGTATTCAAGCATACCATTAGATTTAAAAAGTTTACAAAAGGAGCTGGCCCATGTGCTAGATTCAAGCTCTGAAAGGAGCTCCCTTCTTCTGTAGCAAAGAATAAATCAGTGACATTGACTAAGTGTTAATTGCTGATGGTTATCAAGCCGCAGAGTGGCCATGATAGTTTGTAGGGAGTTTATCCCTTCTGCTCCACATGAAACTTGACGGATGGTAATATTTTAAGCCCTGAATTGACGACCGAGTGACATGCAGGGTGCTCGCCTTCTTTTGCCCATCTGTTGCGTTGATGATGAAAGGTGTTCCCAGACTCCCACACTCGCACCATACTCAATGTCATTCTTCAACGCTTGTGCTTCTTCCAGGAAGTGCAGTACTATTTGATAGCTCAACAAAGGCACATTAGGACTGCGCTGGTTGTAACAAACAGTAAGACTGCTTATGCTTGCGTCAGCAAGGCCCTCGTCCAATGGATGCCTTCATTTGCAGGCAAAGTTAGAAGACCAGTGCATTCCACTGCCAGAAATGACACAGCTCTTTAATTGGGAAAGGGGCCAGGGATCCGTGGGACAGGACGCAACCTTCACTGAGACAGAAAGAGAAGGTGCTGAAAAAGGTGAGAAGCACTAGCCGAAGAAAGGTGTGGGATGAGAGATGGAGGGTTATAAAAAAAGTAGCACTAGAATATTCCCAGAAGTTTACTGGAAAATCTATCAGCAGTTGGCCTGGAGAGCATCCCTAGCACACTTCTCAAAAAGGAGTGAGTGGTACAAGCAGGGGGACAAGGACAGTGAGTGAGAGAGATAAAGAGGTTGGGTGAAGTGCTGGTGCAGACACAGGGAGTTATATGTGGTGCAGAGAGGGAAACGAAAAGAAACGTCTTTGAAAGTTATCTATGAGATTGGAGCATTGACATTTGACCTTTTGTCATACACACTAGTAAGACACATAGCTTTGGGCCTTGATAAACTATGTTCTAACACAGGGATCTGAATGGGAACATACTGAAACAGTCAGCACAGAAAATACCTCTTGTCAGATATCCAAATGGAAGCCTGAAAGCCATTTAAAATCACAGACAAACTCACACAATGAGAAAAGAACAGCCAACTGAGAGTGACTTTGCTGCTTATTAGATATGCTTTGCAACAAGTATTTTTTTCTTGTTGCAGAAGTATCTGAAATCCTCTTTCTACTGAAAACGTAGAGGGAGGTCTGAAGTTTGTTCATCGGATGTTTGTTTTTTCTGGCTCTCCCTCTTAGTAATTGGATATTTGCAAACATGAAGGGGAGGTTTTTTGAGGGTAAAGCTGGATGCAACATTTATTAACGCAGCTCCCTCATGATTTAATTCTGTTTGTGCAGTTGGAAAGCATTGTGCAGTGGGAATAAGAACCGCTTGGTGCATTTGCCCTCCTCTACATATCATCATTCATCTTTGTCTCTGTCATCGTCAACTGCCCGTAACTATTTGTGATTGCTGCCTTCAGTGTTTGGGTTACATTAAAATGCTTGATGTTACTGTGCTACCAATTTGCATCCTTCACCCATTGCTTTATTGAATTGGCACTGTCTTGTAGTGGTAAAATTACTAAAATGGCCTCAGTCCTTTCGCAATGTACATTCATTACACATGGTTTTGCATGAGTTTAAGTGTGTGATGCTGTTTTTTTAAGGCTTATGTGCATACCCATACACCAATGAAGGGCCTTAAAAGGCCACGAGACCGAAGAGGGTGTGTTTATGTGAGAGTAAGTGGGCTTTATCTTTGGTGGCGCTGTGGTGTATTTATAGCCCATCTAGATAAAGAGCTCCTGTTCAGATCCTGCCACCTCAATTAGCCGCCCCATAGGTGGAGTAATTCAATCAGGAGAGTCAAGAGCACCCTCCCAGAGGCATCGTGCTCAGTCCAGCCAGACTCACCACGCTGACAAGCGGCTCTCTGAGGTAAGGACCACTGCGCACACAGTTAGGCTACTAACACTCAGCTGCAAGCTTCACTGCAGCTTTCCATACTCTATCAAGACTAACTGGACCAAAGAAAACCACTGTCATAATCCTCCACTTCCATTTAAACATAGAAAAGATCAAACTGGCAAGCTAAACGCGAACCTGGATCCAAAGATGCAACATTGCCACTAACTGGCTGAAATATTCATGTATCATAGACTGAGCAAGTTCCTGCAATTAAGCTATGATACCATTTTTTTCAAGTCAGGTAGAAATAATTCCTAGAAGGACTTTACACACACACACACACAAACACACATCACATATTTATGCATTATATGGGATGCAAAACTCTTACTAGAAGTATCAGAGGATCTGGATAGCAAAAGAGAATATTTTCTGCCTTCCACTGAAACACTGAGATTTAATAAAGACAAAAAACCAACAAAAGCCAAACAATTTACTTTGCTATTGCTTAGACTTCCAGCAAAACCTTATTTTTTCTTCCTTCCTCAGCCTGACTTCAGTGTATTAACATTTGTAATTAAAAGAAAGTAAAACTCCACTAGGCTACGAGATGTATCCTGTGTAAGTATGAGGTGTAACCTGCTGCTATAATGTTAACAGGCTGCCAGTGGCATTTTATGAAACGTTACCATGTATATGAAAATGCCAGGCGTTTATAGTGCCACACTTCCTCCCACCATCCACTCTGTGCATATAAATTGAGAAGAAGAATGGATGGGTGTGTGTGGTTGCGGTTTGGGGTGTGAGTCTTAATCTCATGGGAGATCCTTCCACCTGTCTTTCTAGTGCTCTTTTCACTCCAGCTTCTAAGAGCATTTAGCATCCTGTGCAGGGCTGCACTACACTCTCAGCTGGTGTGTGTGTGTCGTGGTTTGTGCCTGTGGTAGCAGGGCTGCTAAACTTAGTCGGAGATAGTGAAAGGATATGAGATTAGGAGAATGCATGGTGGCCTTATAACGCTGACAGAAAGGTCTCAAGGTCAGTAGAGTGGGTGCCAAATTTAAAAAATGACTGAAGAATGTTCAGTTGTTTATAAAAGAGGGTGATGGTACTACATTCCAGTACATTACATTACATTCATTTGGAAGATGCTTTTATCCAAAGCGACTCTAGGTCACCACTCCTTATTGGGCAAAGGTGAAACGAGACCTGACTCTATTCTCTGTAAAGTCCTTCTAGTCCCTCTATTGCAGACATGCCAACTCCAAACCTAAAACCACTTTATAGTTGGGGATCAAAGACAGAACCTCATGTCATCCTACCAACAACTGCATAACTTTACAAAATAGTTTGTGGTGATGCTAGTGATCTGGTTAATCTGTTTTATTTCAGGAACTAGCTATTTTTAAACTGGCTGGATAAGACAGATACAAGCAAAACCTGTAGACAGAAAGGGGAAAAAAAGAAGACTGTGCTGATATTTTGTCATGACAAAGTTGTAGCGTTTAATGGTCGCCACACCAGGCAGGCAGTTGACAGTTGATGCAAAACAAATGGCTGGGATATTGAGTGCCTGTGCATTTTTGCCATGTGCTTAGGGCCTCAGTAACTCAATCCCCAGGACCTCAGTGTGTGGGAGGGCAAGTAAAGAGAGACGGGAATGAGGCGGAAGAAGGAAATATGGCCAAATGACAAGCAAGCTATTCTGATAAAAGAGAGGAGACAGAGTGTGAAATAAATGGGTGGGAAAAAAAGAGCCATATCTTTCCAGTTGAAGGAAGAGAGAGAGAGAGAGAGAGCTTAGATGAGTGAGAGAGCAAAAAAGAGCAAAGACAAACAGGAAGGAGTGAGAAAAAAAAAAAGTGTGGGGGGGGTGGCAGCGTCAGAGCGAGAGCCTGTGTAAATGAGAGAAGAGAGAGAATTTAGAGAGGGAATTTAAGCAAGAAAGCAGGCTTCTCCCAGTTTCCAGCGTTTGCTGCCTTATATGGTCAAACTGTGGAAGAGATTTTTGTGAAGTACAGCCTTGGCAGCGCAGGGCTTCAGTCAGACTCGCTCAGTGAGAGGAGTGGGACAGCCGTGTGCAGGACACACACACCAGACAGCGCAGAGGCAACAGGGCACACAGCAGGACAGGCAGGACAGCTGGCACCCGGCAAGACGTGGTACAGCTCCACAGGGCTCATGGGAGGGATAAGCAGAGGGGCTTAACAGGGCCAGGACTGAGACAGCTGCAGCCGTGAGTAGTCATTATACCAGCATGCCAGCTTTCACCTTTCTCCATCATTCAGCAGGAATCACGCTCTGTGTCACTCTTTGTCACTGCCTGCCAAGAACAGATCCATCAGATTAAACTTTAAAACATCTTAAGAGCTATTTTTATAGGTCTTTATGTAGAACCGCATGGTTTCCACAAGTTTCACAGTGACAATTTAATAATAATTATAAATCCAATGTCTCCGGCTACATTTTGTTCAGTTCCATTAGGAGGAGCACTTAATGAAGACTTAATGTAAGGACTTACCAGCCAAACCATTAATTACATGATAATCACAAATAATACTGGGCTGCCATAAGGGTTTTTTTTTAATGGTTACTCATAAACAGCCATTAAATTACTATTTATTAATTTTACTTGTAAGAGCTTGTGTTTTTTTCTGCACGCCCAATAAGTGCTTGATGCCCAGACAAATACATTTTCTGTATAATTTTCTTCTGCCTAAAACCTTAATAGTTTTATATATGCACTGTCACATCCATATGTTATACATGGATTTTGTTTAAAAAAGCATTATGGAGTGGGCTTTACACACACAACAAATATCAATGCTGCATGGACACTTTACACTTTACATTATGAGCAATATCACCTTTATTACTGAAATAAAAACGTTATCAATTTCAAAATCTTGTTATATCCGATACCGGAAAAAAGCATTCGATAATCCAAGGTAATTAAGTAAAATATAATGAAAATGAACGCTTGTATGGAAGTCCGGTTTAGCGAGGTCTGTAAAAAAACAGGCAAACCAAAGCTGACATCCATGCAGTATTGTCCTCATGGATAGATGAGGGATGGTTGCTATGGTGTGACACTGTAAGTTCAGGAATGCCGTACAGTTTAATCCGGCTGTACTGCTGCCCTGCATTAAGGGATAGAAAAAGTAGGATCGACTGATGGCCAGACAGTTAAATATGGTAGAATGGTATGCTGAAACTATGCTTACCTAACAGTCTGGCATTCCTTGCATACTTGATTGTCTGATCCTACAAACCTGACACTGAGGGATGGAGAGAGACAGCATGTGCTGAACTGTTTGCTTTCCTAGCAGCATTACGTAACTTCAACAAAGACAAATGAGCTCCCTCATTCCATCCAAAACATTCTTAACTTCTCTAATGATTCTGGCACATGCAGGACACACTCCATCAAACGTTTGTCTCACACATCACCTTTTTTGGGCAGGAGTAGCGGACAGGAGGAAGGATGACAGAGCGCTATGACTGCCATTACTGTAAAGAGTCCCTGTTTGGGAAGAAGTACGTCCTGCGGGAAGAGAACCCCTACTGCGTGAAGTGCTACGAGAGCCTGTACTCCAACACCTGTGAGGAGTGCAAGAAGCCAATTGGCTGCAACAGCAGGGTAAATGAATGCCCATCAGTTTTAGAAATCATGTACATACATCTCTGATTATCTGTAATATGTACACATTGTTTAAAAATGAGAAATATATAATCACTTTTGTTTTTGTGCTGTCACAAAAAAATCTAATTTACATTTATCCACCTTTTGACCCTACAGCATTTTGGCCACCTATTTCATGTTGAGGTGATTTAGAATTAGGCATCAGGCAAACAGAGGTCATTTATATCAGTAAAGACACTTAAAGAAACAGAAAAATAAAACATCTAAGGGATAAAAAAAAATAAATGATACATTTGGAAAAATTGGAAAACAAGTATAATAAAAAAAGAAAAATTAAAAGTATTTGGGTCATTTAATGAATGCTACTGTTATGAGTTATATAGACTGCCGTAGTCTAGACAAACATAAGTATACATGAATATTACACAGTCATGAAAATGTTAAACTGTTAAAATGCATTACTAAAAATAAAAAAATAGAAAATAGAGTCAGTAAACAGAGCTACATAAACATACTCCCTAGTTACATACTTCTCTAAAACACTTCAAACTCAAGTGACATGTTTGAGAGCTGGCTGCTCATCATATTGTGAGAGCAAAGTCAAGCAAAAACACATTACATAACACGTATGATGGGCCCTCGGTGGAACAATGACGTTTGTCTAAATTAGAAGTTTACAAATAACAATAAACTAGATTCATCTATTACCGTCCACAACAACGGTCTTCTATGTTGAATATAATTCTCCATATACTGATTTTAAATATCTTTACTGTGTTATTGCAGTCTACATTTTGAGCTGTTTTGTTGTAAACGGATACCCTATAAATAATCATTATTATTATTATTACTACTATTGCCACCTTTTTTGACATACCCTTTCAGATCATAATGTTTGTATTTATGATTCAGATCATAATTTTTATATCCTCACCCTCTTCAAGGATGATGATTATCCCCTTCTTATTGCCATAGGACTTGTCATACAAAGACCGCCACTGGCATGAGGACTGTTTCCACTGCTTCCAGTGCAAGCGCTCACTGGTGGACAAACCCTTTTCCACTAAGGATGAGCAGCTGCTGTGCACTGAGTGCTACTCCAACGAGTACTCCTCCAAGTGCCACGAGTGCAAGAAGACCATCATGCCTGGTGAGAGACAGTTCAGTGTGGGAGTCAAGCAGATATTTAGCCAACCATCTAGCTTTACTTTTATTAAAATGCCTTTTCACATAATGGAGACACTCTCCTTCAAAGAGAAAGCAATTAATCCACCACCGCAGACTGAACAGAGAAGATGAAGAGCAACTTTCCAGACTGGGCAAACAGCCTAGGACTTATGGGGAGCAGATACTATGTCAGTGTATAACTATAATATCACTTTAACATAACACTCTACACCTTTTGTTCCTTTCACCATTGGAAATATGTCAGGTTTCAGGTTACCTTGACTGATGCATCACCCTGTCCTTACTCAGCCCACATCAAAATATACAAAAACTGTAGCTATAAATTATATGATGTGGGCTATTACTAACAAATGTGAACATAAAAGCATTTGATAAATATGCATAGCAGAAAGTCTGTATAAGGCATACAAGTAATAAAAAAAAGTAACTCCTTCAAACACAGCAGCTATAGTTCGGAAACGTTCACGTAGAGTGAAACAACAGAAATGTAAATAAATCACTCACCTTACTCTTTACATTAATCTTAGAGTATTTAACATAAAATAACCATCTTGGTTTCCACTTGGGGTTTTCTGTACAGCGGCATTCATAAAGCAGGCAGACTGCATATTATAAAGATAAGAACTGTCTCTGGTATGCAAAACTAAGCCAATTTCTCACGGTCTTGTAAAAAGCACTCCCCTTTCAGAGTGAATAATCTGTTCAGCTACAGGAATGATCTCAAAAATCAAACTAGACGCTTCATAAAACAATGCAGCAGTCTGTCATCCCTGTATTTACACAACAGGACTGAGATATTCTTTATAAGTTTTCACTTTGGACTGCCTGAGTCAGAAAGACTCAAAAGATATGAGAGAAAGAAATTTGGTCTGCAGTCTCGTTTGTGTTCTGCATTAAAAAAAACTTCAGCATTAAAAAAAACTGTAAGTTTAAACCAATCTGACCATGGATTACATGAAGAAAGGGCTTTGCCAAGTCTAAAAGAGTCTGATTTAAGGCAATGCATAGCTTCGACTGTTTTCAGGAAATGTGCATGCTAATTAGATCATGCTAATGATCCCCTCCCACTTCAAGAACTTTTTGTGCATCTCTTTGACTTGTTTGGACAGGCTCTAGGAAGATGGAGCATAAGGGCAACAGCTGGCATGAGACGTGCTTCACCTGTAAGCGCTGCCAGCAGCCCATTGGCACCAAGAGCTTCATACCCAAGGACAACAATAACTACTGTGTGCCCTGCTATGAGAAGCAGTTCGCTATGCAATGCGTGCACTGCAAGAAGGTAGTCTTTTTTTTTTTTTTTTTTTAAGTACTTATTTCATACTTTGGAGTCCAACACCTATTTACAAATTTACTGAGAACACACCCTGAAAGCTGTTCTTTCAGGAAACACATCAAAACAGCTTTAGAGAAGACAGCATAACACTCCAAACAACAACCATCACACAAGAGCTGACAATAGGTTGGAATTTCTGTGCGAGAGCAGATGGCATTAACAGCTCTCAGAGAATCTCAAGAATGCACAATGAAGCACTGTGTGGGTATTCATGTTTTGTTTCTTCTCCTCCTCCTTCCAGCCCATCACCACTGGAGGAGTGACCTACCATGACCAGCCGTGGCATAAGGACTGCTTCCTGTGCACTGGCTGCAAGCAGCAGCTCTCCGGCCAGCGCTTTACGTCCCGAGACGAATTTGCTTACTGCCTTAACTGCTTCTGCAACCTGTATGCCAAGAAGTGTGCCTCCTGCACCAGCCCCATTAGTGGTACACACACATCTCCATCTAAAACCCAGTTTAGCTATTCAAAGTTGATGTGGCATTTAAATTATGCAGTTCTTTAAACTAAAAGTGTAAAGTGTCAATTTGTCATCTGTGAACACACCACAGCACAGCACAGAACAGTTTTCTGCATTTAGCCCCTTCACCGAGTGAAGCAGTGGGCAGCCACTGACCCAGCGCTCGGGGGGATTATGTGAGGGGACAGTACCTTGCTCAAGGGTACATTAGTTTTGTTTTTTTTGCTGACAACAGAAACTTCACACCTGAATTTTACCACACTGTCACACACATATGCAAACATCCATTTCTGTAAACCTTAATAGATACACACATTCAGAAATTTTGAGTGCAAGTGCAGTATAAAACAGAAATTGTGTCATACCCAGTTTGTGCATCATTTCTTCATGAGCGTAATGGCATGATGAAAGAATTCTGGTTGTTTTGAAGCATGGGGTGGCCAGGACATGAGGACATTTCAATACATCAGCTCACAACATGGCAGTGTGTCATACCTGCGTTATACAAGTGGCCATGTACATACATTCTTTTAATAATTGCTTTGTCTAGCTATGAGCTCTGGATTTTTACAGTTCCACCCACTCGCTGGGGCTCCTCTTAATCACGTAACCACCAGCACTAGAAGGGTAAAGGCAATCATTTTTACTCATGTGAAGCACCGCTGCATCTTCTCAACCTGCCGCTAATGTCATGTCATTGTACAGCTCAATGCTAAAGTAATGTGAAGGCCACCGACAAAGTAGGATTGTCCAGTTAGCCAGGCTCAAAACCAGCTCTATCCAGAATTAAGAGACATGTTTATTTGGCAATTCAACTAAATTGTGAAATCTAGTCTTGTGAAATTCTAAATATGATAGCCGTCACTTGCTCCAGGGAGATCTACCTTCTTGCAGAATCCAGCCCAAAATCTAAATCTCCTGAATTAATAATGCAGACAGATGATCAGACATGTGCAGTCAAGGCTGCAAGTAAACTTTTCAGTGAGGTAGATCTTCAAGAGCTGCAACTGCTGCAGCTTTTAAAAAGGTAATCCCAAAGTGATAACTGTCCCAAAAGAAGGTCCCTTTATTGGACAGACTCGGACTTTACTTATCAGACTCGGACTTTACTTTACTAAAAATTGCTGCTTTGTATTGAGTCTTTAACTCTCACCTGTGATTTGTAGGTCTTGGAGGAAGCAAATACATCTCCTTCGAGGAGCGCCAATGGCACAACGACTGTTTCAACTGCAAGAAGTGCTCCGTGTCTCTTGTGGGCCGAGGCTTTTTGACTGAGAGAGATGACATCCTGTGTCCTGAGTGCGGCAAAGACATCTGAGACACAGAAATTCATGGATACAAGAGCAAAAGGCAGAAACAAGCAGTGTGGGCAAAATCCAATGAGCCCATACAAATCCTGATCATAACAAAAAAAATTTAACACCAGCAATTCCATTGATGCACACTTAGGAACAGGCAAATAAAATGTACTTTCTATCCATTAACAGCTTCAGTAGTTGGTGAAATAATTGACACCGATATTTTTGCCATTAGTATTTTTTTTTTATGTAGCATGAGCAGTAAAAGCTTCATGATAAAACTGATACACTTAGAAAATAACAGCAAAAAATATTAATGTTAGAAAAAAAAGATAGTTAAGATGTATATTAATCTAATTAATGATCCTGACTTTTGTGATTTTTCTCTGATTTGATGGTGAGCATTTATAGACGCAGCCCTTGCTTCCTCTTTGTCAGTGGTTTTATTGTGGCCTAACACATTTCTAACAGTTTAAGCAGAAAGATTCTATCTGACATTTTATTTGTGAAGACTTCCCAAGAATGCTCATATGTAACCAAAAATACAAATAAATATAAAAAAAAGTTCTGAATTTTTTTCTCTCCTGTTTTCTCTCCCAAATCATGTCACACTAAAATCGCAAACTAGTGGTATTTCAATGGAACACAGAAAAGTAGCACCGCCTAGTGTGCCAAAAAGTTACTGCAACCAAAAAATGAGTTGAAGGGTGACCTGGACATCTACTGAGGAAATAAACTCATACACACTGTTAAGTACAACGAAATAAAGTACTCGACATGAAAATTCCATGTTTAATTTCACACATGAATTATTTACATGTCTATTAGGATACATGTAAATGTTACTCCACAGTAGGGCTAAACCATGTGGACAAAATATTAGTGTTCCAATTACACCGCTACATGTTGAAGCTGCGATATTAAAGGACACGAATCATCAATTAAAAAGGCTTGAAGTATGTAAATATTATTAAAGTTTCAAAATGTATGTTCACTCCCTTATCCATTCAGTTCATAAATAGAAATCCTAGTTTTAGTGACATCATAAAACCATTACAGCAACATATATTTCCTCATTCGGTCTATAAGTGTCATGGAAAAAATGGAATAGAAGGAAAATGTAGAACATGGTTAAAGACTGACCAAAACAATTTTACTTTTGATGGATTACATAAATACTTTTTCATAAAGGGCTGAGTAATTTCACTAATGTTAGGAAAACCAAAAACCAGGGTATAGCAGAACTGCTGACAGACATGGGCAGACATTCCACCATAAAATGTCTGGGATTAGAATTCAAAACAGAAAAAAATCTTCAGGTGTTAAACGTACAACTTATTTCCAGTCTCTTCTGAAGGATTTTACAAAAAAATCCTTGCATGTTGAGAGATGTAGTGAACACACACACACCATTCTTTATTTAAGTAAAAATGACATTTTAACAGTGTTTCCAAGGAAAGCCACACTCATCATTTTTCAGAACCAGTTGGTCTAGGTATCATGTTCAAGACATGACAAGGTCCTTTAACTACTACACCGTTGGCACATATATGTGAGGGTCTCAGTGGACATCCCCGGTTCTGTGGAAAACAAGACACATCCAGATTCCAGTGCAGAAGCTCATTACCCCTTTATGGCTTCTTCTGTCATTGGACACATTGCTGAGTGACACAGCAAAGGTAACGGTAGTCCTTCTTGATTAGAACTTCAGCGATCATGGCCATGTGACATGTTGAATCTTTTTTTTCACCTCAGGTGACTTTAGCTCCTGCTGCAAAAAGAAAAGGGCATGTATAAGAACAACAGACTGTCAAATGTCAAATTAGAGTCTGTGCAGATTAACTGCAGCCAAGGGATAAAAAGTCACTGACTGCTTATGGGTTTTCTGGAAGTCATTTTTATGTAACCATTAATGATTTCTATAAATAATATTAAAGGCACATTTTCTTGAGCTAATATTTTCCAAAATGTTGATAAGGCAAAAAAAATGGAGAGATTCAGGATTGAAGGAACAGAGGTTATTGATTCTCACTTTCAGGCAACATTAGTTATTTCAGTATATAACCATTCAACCCACTGTCTTCTTATTTGGAGTTTCTGACTGGTTTTGAAAAACGTATTTATACGTTTCAGCTCACAAACACTCACGCTAGTAGACAGTATTTAAACACTGTATACATATTGTCACATCAAACATTACATCTTTTACTCCCCAATTTTTTGTACATAATTAGAAAACATCAGGTGTCTTTATTGGTATATTTTGTGAGCATTTCACAATGAACAGAACAATCAGAAATGGTCCAAAATGCCTTAAAATCATTTTACCTTGACATACTTTGAAAGTTAAAACTGTTTCTCTCCTATGAATACTCCTACACAATAAACAGAAACTATATTCAAGATGTGTGCAATTATAGATATTCACACTCTGACAATACACCCAATAACAACTTACCCCCAACATCGAATACCTTAACAACATCCTAGCAACCAGCTAGAAACCATGTCAACAACCTAGCAATGTCCTTGAAAGAAATTAGCAAACACACGGAAGTCTATAGCAACTACACAACAGTCCAGTACCTGGAATAACAAAGCAACCCCCCGAGCAGTACTTCAGTAACCTCCTGGGATAACATAGCAATGACCTTACAATACCTTAGCAACCATATAGCATACCATAGCAACCATAACAACTTGGCATGCCACCTGCGACATCACAGTCACCACTTTGGATATAATGATAACGACTTATCAAAACCTTAGCAACCACCCAGCAACACCCTAGCAACTACCAGGAGACACCATAGCAACCACCTAACAACACCATAACTCCTTCCATGGGTAATACAGCTACAGCCAACAGATACAGCAACCACCTGGGATATCACAGCAGCCAAATGGCAACACCTAGGCAAACACCCAACATACCTAAGCAATCTGATCATGATGTAGACACATAATGCAATTCCACCTGTCATCTGGTTAAACATATTCCATCACCTGTACTGTAGTTTATTCTCAGATTTTTCTCTCCACTTTTTCCACTCAAATTCAAAATGTCAGTTCTGTCATTCACATGCAGCTGCTTATAATGGACACAAAACAGGAAATAAAAGAGATCTGTTGCGGTGCACCATGGACTAAAGAAAAAGCAGTGTGAAGATTTTATATTTCGGAAGAGGAAGAGACCGTGCCACGACAGATCTGACTACAACCCCACTGGGTGTACTTTTGACAGTTGATTTTGCAATTACATACACCTCAAGACAGTTCAAGAATCTGCGGAACTGATAAGAGAAATAACAGGAATATGAAAATCCAAACTTACATACAGTATGTAGTTATGACTCTACATAAAGTTTATTTAAGCGGCAAATGGAATAAAGACATTAGCAGCTTATAAAAAACAATATGCACGGAAATTTGCTTCATCGATGACCTGCTTGTAAGTCGCAAGCATATGAAATAGCAAGTGTCACAGAGCAGTGTAGGCTAGTCGTGTGCATCACCTTGCTTTTTTTTTGTAATATCGGCTTCTCACAATGTGGTAAAGAAAATCTTTACACAAGTAAATTTGGAACATCCTGCTTGTAAAACAGAACAAAGATACCTGTGCACTGATACAGAAACCATCTGTATTCTACCGACAGCCTTATAGCAGCAGTGATCCTTTCATCCCTAATAGTTGCTTGCAAAATCAACACTATTCTTGAATCGAATCACACTGAGCAACAAATTCAGATCCCGATTTTGACACACATTTTGTGCAGGTCTAATATTGAAGATTAAAGACACAAAATTCATGCAGCAGACTTTATAACGACATTAACAAGTAATGAAAGACAAAGGGCTGGTCTGTATTTTTTGACTGTACTCACAGGGCTTCCAGGTACTCCATCATTTGGTGCTCCACGCTTTAGCTTCGTGTTTGCATTGCTGGAGTTTCCTGATGGCACAGAGGAACTCAGGTTGCCGTTGCCTGTCGGACTCCTGGTACTACCTGAGGTTGATGCTGGAGCCCGATCGGAAGACGCAGCGGATGAGGATAGAGAACAATTTGTGGCGGACCCTGAAAGCTTGCGTATGGGGTTGGTGAGGTTGATGCTGGAAGGTGGGGGCTTTAAGCGATCTGTAACTGCAGGTGCTGGTGAATCAGCAGCCCTTTTCAGCTTAATACTGCCCGTGCTGGAAGAGCTTCCATCAAACACAATCAGAGGCCTCTTCCTGCCATTATCTGTGGCTGAACTGTAACAAAAAAAAGAACAAAAAGAGGACACAATTATTAGAGAACAAATGGTTTCCATGACATTCCATGCAAGTTTAAAGGTATCAAGAAACAAGACTCCTTTTTAAGATTGGCTGTATCTGTACGTGTCACCTGTGTGCACTGTGCGAGCCCTGTCGTGCTTTTGTCTTCTCCATTCGTTTCCCCCATCTACTATTGGGGAGTTCTCGCTGTGGTCGAGGGATCACATGATGAATATATAGGTCTGTGAGTTGGTCATGATCTTGATTATCTTCTGTGTTTATCTTCCTCTGGAAAAGTGAATTCAGGAGTTGGTAACTCATGTAACACCTCATGAAGCTTTGTTATACCTACAACTACAGGAAAAACTTCAAAAACATTAGAAACAAGTCACAAATTACTTCAAATTTTTCAGCATCATTTGAATATGTAGAACCACCACTACTCTTGGGGCACCTCTTCCTGTAGAGGGACATTCATCTTTGCCTTCTAGTGAAAATGAGCTCAGGATAAGGGTGGGTGATACAGCTAAAATATCACACAAAATAGCATGTACATAATATTCATGAACACATTTTCACAATATACACATCAGAGATGTAAATTCATCAGGGGTGAATACGGTTTCATTTATACCAGTGTAGAACCACTAAAACCTAGTGTTTACAAGACAAGTATTTTTTTTTTTATAAATATTCTCTGACGATCAACAAAATTATATTTACATAACAAATCACTTACAAGTCATCCCTGTCAATGTGCATCCACTCTAAAAATCCTACCTCTGTTGTTTCTAAATTGATCTGGTAACCCTGCAACTGGACCTCTGCCACATTTCAGTGGTATTATAGAAGTCATCTCATTAGCAGCCTACTACAAACATCACAAATACAAACATTAATCGAATTGTTTTTAAATGTACCGTATTTTCTGTCTTCATTCACTGCTTTACGCTTTACTTTGTTGACGAAACACAGCAGCTGAAAAGTTACTGTGATCAGTGAAAACAAATACCGAACAATTCAGCCATAGAGAAATGTTGCAGTAGATTCTGTATCTCCCTCTGGAACAGATAATGCCAGTTCTGTTTTTCTAATAATATATTCTAATAATATATTCTAATAAGATATCTTGAGTATATAGGTGAAATCTATACAAAAAAATCTAAAACTATACCACACTGGTACTACATGTTTAGCGTTACAACTTTATCAATGGTTACAAGTTGTGCAAACTTAATGTGAATGCCAGGCCCTGACTATTCAATTTTCTTTATAGTAAGATAATATTATCAAGGTTTATAGTGTTATAAACATGATGTTATTACACCCCTGATCCCCACTGTAAACCCCTGATTTCCCTGTACACCCGACGCACACCCTGTACTCCCGATACCCACTACACACCCCTAATGCCCCTGTACAACCTTGATGCCCCCTGTACACGGCAGCTGCGCACTGCACACCCCTGAGGCCACTACACACCTCTAATGCCCCCGTACACCCCTGATATTCACTATATACCCCTAATACCCACTGTACACCCCTGATACCCACTACAAACTCCTAATGACCCCTGTACACCCCCGATGTCCCTGTACACCCCTGATGCTCCATGTACACCCCTGATACCATCTGTACACCCCTGATGCACCCTGTACACCCCTGCTGCAGGGGTCTGACAGTAAACACTGGTTCAGTTCTGCTATTCCCTCCGGGCTACTGTTTAACTGGAAAGTGTGTCTGCTGGTCTCACCTCGTGTAACATGAGTTTAATGAATTCTGCAGACAGAAGTTCTGGGTGGAGCAGGAGGTCCGGTTCAGGTCCGTTTCCCTCAGATTTTCTCATCTTCCCGTCCCGACTAGCACTGTAGGCAGCCATCTTTCTCTCTCCACCTCCCACAGCACCGGAAGTCGGACTTTAATTTTTCAAACTCAGACTGGCCTGGATAAAAGTCCTCACTAACTAAAAATTAAGTGGCCTCTAGGGTTGCCCAACTCGCACACGCATCTGACTGTCATCTCAAGCTCTCACACCTTAAATCCAATTTCTCACGCTGAAAATGATGCCTTACGCACGGCTAAACAGGCAGAGAGGTGTTCCCTCCTGTGCACACTCCTCTATACAAACATATGCCTGTATAGTTGTCGCCTCCCCCTCCCCTTCCCCTCCCCCTCCCCCTCCACCTCCCCTTCCCCTTCCCCCTC
>JBBJLS010000002.1:11482495-11505676 GCA_037577275.1 Bryconaethiops microstoma
CCCCCGCCCTAAACCGTCGGCAGCAGAAGAAGTATACCCGCCCCCCGACTTTAACCGTCGGCAGATGAAGAAGTAACCTGCCCCGTCGGCAGCTGAAAAAACACTGAGAGAATCAGAGTAGCCAGTCTTAAACTCCGCTCTGGGCAAAATGTTAAACACTGTCTACCATGCACCTTATTATTTTACTATTTATTTTAGTACAGGAATGCTTTTACTTTCTTACTACTTTATTATATTCTATTAGTTTTAAATGCTTTGGTGGGCTGGTGGTTACAGAAAATTTGTGAAATGAGAGTAGTGTTTTTTTTTTTACTGTGCAAACTTGAGTGAGCTCTAAGTCCAATTTCATTACGGTTAATGATGCTCCATTGTTTTCTGTATATGGCAATAAACTTGAAACTTGAGCTTTAATACAGCTATCTAAATCAATACAATGATATTTAAACTCCTTCACATATATTTCTAAGTGCTGAGACAATTTCCAGTGATAGCATGAGTTTTCTTACTAGTAAAAATATCATTCATGCAGTTTATGTTTCAAAGTTTGAGTTTATTGGACATAATACAGCAAAAGCAGCAGTTCTGAAAGACATTTAGGAGGGTAATCATAGGTAGTGCATTCAGTGAGTCACATAAAGCTTGACATACATGTTATTCAAAAGCTTACCTTTTCTGTAACTTCACCACCAAACTTTCTCATTCACGTAATGCATTCACGTGATAAACCTACAGTCCCAACAGTTTCATCCTGAACAACACATGCACAATGATAAATCAAGAGCAGAGATTTGACCTGTGATGTAAATGATTGGTAGTCACTATGAATAGATTGTCATTGTCATAAGCAATAGAACCTGCTATTTGTTTAAGGATAGCTGCGTTTTGCCTTTAGAGGGAAAAAGATTAAATTATTAAAAATAAATAGAAAAATAAAATCTTTCATTTGTTGCTCTGTAACACTATATTATCACTAAAATGATCTGTATAGCCACTTTTCAATTATTCAGTTATTTAATTTCACATTACAACTGCTTTATTTTCCATTCTGATTCTTTTTAATATGTGATTTAACAGAAATAAAACAAAATATAAGACCCATCTTAGAAATATACGCCTGTATTGCTTGGGTGAACAATTAGAAATATGAAGATGTGAAACATTTTTTGTTGTTTTTTTCCAAACATTTTTACCACAAACATGCCTTTTTTGTAGCAAGTATTTCAAATTCACAAAGTGTTTGAAATGCGAGGCTAATATGTCCTGACCAATTACTGCGAAGAAAAAAGACAAATGACTGGCATCTGGGTTGATCTGATGAACAAAGTACGCAATGTATTACCCTTTATATACTCTCTTGAAGGTTGGTGGTATTTGTCCAAACCCTAAACTGAAGACTGAGTTTCACTGCTACAAACATAAATATTGCTGGGTCTAATGCGTCTGCGACTTCGACCAGGAACCTTGGGAAAGAACCTGCAGGTCTTGGGCATGAAGTCCAAACAGGCCTCTCGAAACTTGCGGATCCTCCAGCAATAGATGACAGGGTTGAAGACAGCTTTCAGATAACTAAGCCACAGAGCTCCTACACTGACAGGATAAAAGGCCGGGCTGAAGTAGAACTGGCGGCTGAAGACTGTCAGCAGGCTCACCACTGTGTGAGGCAGCCAGCACACAGAGAAGCCGATGAAGAGGATGAGGATAGTGGTGAAGGCCCTGGTCTTGAAGCTCATGTCCACGTTAACTTGCGGGGGGCGCTGCAAACCTGTTAGGCCTAGCTTGCTGACATGGTTGAGCCCAACACTGCTTTCAGTGGCATGATTGTGGATGCGCAACGCATTCCTTCGCACTGTGTTCAGAATGCACAGGTAGGAGTACAACATGACACTAAATGGCACAAAGAAAACAGCCACGGCTAACAGCACAGTGTAGCCCCGGTCGGCCAGTGAGTCACTGTATCCCAGGATGCACTGCGGTGCCCGTTCTGCCATCCCAGCCGTCCTCCAGCCCACCACAGAAGGGAGGGACACACAGAAGGACAACGCCCATGATGCTGCAATCAGGATTTTGGCCCGATGTGGCGTCAGTTTGTCCTGCCTCTGCACGATGATCAGGAAGCGATCCACGCTAATGATGAGCAGGATGGACACGCCTTCCAGGACAAAAAGCCAGTAAAGCATGACAGACGCTCGACAGAATCCTGTGCTGAAACTCCAGTCCGTGGTTGCCACAGTGACAGCAGTGAAAGGCATACACAGCAGTGACAGCATGATGTCCGAGAAGGCCAGTGTGGCCAGAAGCAGATTGATAGCCGATCGCATGGCTGGCTTCTGATAGACGATCAGGCACACAATGGCATTACCCAGGAAACCGACAGTGATCATGAAGATCATGATAGCGGCCAGTGCCACTCTGAGCATGGCAGGCATGAGAGCGGGCTCAGCATCCTGCAGCTCAGCCTCCATCGGCTCCAGCAGATCACATCCTTCCAAAGAGGTAGCATTACACACGGACATGGTAGCAGGGTCCATTATAAGCAGATTTAGTCCATGCCTGAAGAATCAGCTCAGCTCCTTCACCATGGTCACCTCTTAGCACCCTTTGTCACTCTCTAAAGTTGAATTAACATAAAAAAACAGAGTGTGAATGAATACTGTTATAGCCTGGACCAAAAGGTCAAGTAGAAAGTTCAATCAGATTTACACAAGTTTCTATTTACCACAGATGTAGTTGATCAACAAAGATGCTTTTGGTGTCCATTTCTAAAACTTTAAGTCAACAGTTACCCACATCTTATCTGTAAATACTTCCCTAAAACTTCCCATAACAAACTAAAACCTCATCCAGGTGGCTTCATTAATATATTCTGGGTCTGCCTCCTCAAGCTGCTAGACTTGGGAGAGATATAGAAATTAGAATGTAGCTGGCAGGCTAGCATTTGCCTCCTAATATTTGGTTTAAAATGTGCTCATTTTCAGCTTACTATTCCTTAAAGAGAATAGGGGGATAAATCTGAAATCCAGTGGCTTAATATTTGTCACTAGTAGAGAATTGCATCAAGCAGCTATGCAGGCAGTGAGAGGTCAGTTATCAGTGAGATTAGAGAAAACATTTAAACTTAAGTATTCTCAACATATGATCATTTAAGCAGAACAAAAAGATTTTTTGCATGTGTATCCTGTCCTTAATATTTAAAAAAAAAAGGGCGGTGAATTTTTCCACTAAACACACAATGAACACAGCATTACTACTTCATATTTTAGATAAAAGATGAAAGTATTCTCACCCATTGGATGCTGCAGTTGCCATGGTTACTGCAGCAGGCTGTTCTCAGTTGAGGACAGGGTCGAATGTTCGGTGCAAAAGATAAATTCAACACAATTCAATGGAGACCTTCTTTCTTAAACGCAGGGTCAGCTACATCAAGGTGCATTAAAAAGGGTCTGCTGCAGACAGAAACATAAGATGTCAGCATACTGTTTTCCTCTTCTGTGGAATCTGATGTTCCCATAAAATGTTTCCAGGATTAGTAGCAAATGAAATCAGATGTTTTCAAGATTTGTCTGTCAGTATTTCTGACTCTGTAAAAATCAAAAGGGAAAATAACTATTATGGTAGATTTATACCACTAACCATTTATAGCATATATTTTTAGCAAACACTGACACTGAGGGTGGTCAGTTTGTGCCATTATTCTCTAAAGTGCCAATTACAAAACAATTCAATAAAAGAAAGATTTAGGCTTAATTACTTAATTTTGAGGACCTCCTGTAGTTAAGTAGGATCCTCAATACATGGCTGCCTTAGCAACCAGGCCATCAATTCCATGGCAACGAGAAAATCCCTTCTGCCAGAATGAGCATCACTGTCTCCCTCGCAGGGTAACAGTGACCTATTTTGTAAATGATCATTTCAGCACAGAACTTCACTTATAATGCTCATTCATTACCCCGCTGGGATTTAATTTCACTCATTTTTAACTGTCACTGAAACCATTCATGAAATCATGGAATTAAATTGACTTCCTTTAGTGCACCAGGAACGATTATTTGATTGATTCTTCTTTTACTGCTTTATTCTTTCTCAAACAGAGCCAGAGCTCTCTGGAGAAGTTGTGAAGGGGAATACGGTAGAACCCCATATGATTTTAAAAAATAGTGTTTTTAGAATGAAAATGAGTTCAGCTGTTTGCATCTACATAGCCTCTATTAGGAACTGTCCAGTGACCCTGATTAACTTTGTGCATAATACCTGAAAATGTGGTGAAAATACACTGAATGTGTGACAGGTTTGGAAAACTGGCCTGCAGGTTTGATGTCATTATCTGAAGGAAAGGCTGCAAGATCCAGAGTTCTGACTGTGGCTTTAAAAGAACAGAAGCCATTTGCCCTTTCAAATGATGATTGGATGAAGGGAAATGTTTGCAAGAGGGATAGCTCATGACCTAACAGACCACTCTGAGCCCTGAAAGCCCCTCCTGCAGTGATTACTAAAACTCAAGAGCTCTGATGCAATTCTGCAAGCCTGAGAATTAACATAATGCATGCAGGCATCTAGAAATCAGCAAGACTGATCAGTATTACCACACTAAATATGCTCACACATATAGAAGACACTCTGTTGCCTATATTTATTACCCAACACACATTCTTTGAGTTCTGGTGGAGAATATACACACATAATAGCTTCAACTGAAATATGTGTGTTTCAAAAGGAAGACAACCTTGTACATATAGAAAGTTTTATGAAAGAAATATTGCACTAGGGGTGACACCATGGCTGTCTGCAAAACTGACTGGTCACTGACAGATGCTCCTTTGTGTGATCAAACCAGATGGGCAAGCCTTCACTTCCTATGTGCATGAGTGAACCTTGGGCATTTATGACTTGGTCGCCAGTTCACTATTTGTCCTTCATTGGTAAGCTTTTGGTCAGTACTAAAAAATGCATACCGGGAGCACCTCACAATACCTGCTGATTTGGAGAAGCTCTGACCCAGTAATCAAGCCATCTCAATTAGGCTATTGTCAAAATCAAGGTTAATTACAATTATTTACTTTATGAAATCTGAAAGGAAACTGTTGAGAGAATTCAAAATCAACATTATATATTGTACTTTAAGATATTTTTTTCTCATCAGCTGCTTTTGTACTAATACTGTACTGTTTGTACTTAGCATGTTTAACCAACTTAGATTTGTTTTCTGCCACCAATACATGTGTATGTTCTGGGATATGATCGCCAGCTTAGGAATATATATAAGAATACTAGAAGAATGACATTACCTGTGTCATTTTCATTTAACACACCATGTCTCAACGACTGCTTGTGTGTGTGTTTTATTTATTGGATGTCATTACATTTCAAATTATTTATGGAATATAATTTCATTACATGATTTATTATACACTTGTTGAGCCATGGGTTTATATTCAATAAAAATGGCAATGGGAATATTACCCTTCTGGTCTTTAGCCTTTGGTTTATATAGCACAGTGGGTAACACCTCTGCTCTTTACCCAGAAGCCCAAGGTCTGATTCCCCAGCCAGGGAGGTACACTATGCTGTACTAGTCTGTATCACTAGGAAAGACTCTTAATTCTACATTAATCACATATCTGCTCTAACACAATTACACTAGAGGAACTTCTGGATAAAAGCATATGCCATAAATGTAAGGTAGGCTAAATTATACTGGCAGTCAAACTGTGGATGAATGACACATAAAATGATCACTACCAGAACAAAACTTTGTATCTCCAAAATGGTCATCAATGTAACCATACTTTTTTTCAAGTAATTTTTGAGCACTTGATTGTAACATTTTCAAATAATGTAAAAGGTAGAGAGATTTTTTAAAACTATGCAATAAAATAAAAATGACCAAAATGGAGCTACAAGGTTTTGTTCCATGAAAAAGAAGGCAACAAATGAAACTAAGTAATGATGAGTACAAAAGGAGTTGCATTGTGTTCATAAATCTCAAAAATCTTGATGCATCATGTTGCCTTGATAGTCTGAACTTTATTTTTATAGTGTATTCATGTTGTTTATCATCAGTGCCAGATTACATTTTAAGACCCCCCAAGGCTCTGAGGACTTCATAAATATCTCATTGTTATACCACTGAGCATTTTAATATTAATATATTATCCGCACCAAAATTTTCACACATATGCTCATAAGCACTTCAAGTGAGCTACTTGAATCTTTGTCTCTTCACACAATCAGATTGTTACTAAGATAACAGTCTTGGCCTAATGTGTGAAGAGATCCATCTCTTCACTGCATAAAGGGAGATAAAATGCAGGAGAAAGATGCAGTTATACAAACAACTTTATCAAACAGGTCACTTGCGGCACATTTACCAAGACTCTCAGCTCCACTTTGCGTTTTCAGTTTCTCTCATTTATCTGACATGACTGCCCCAAATCACATACATTTACAGCAAATATTGACCTTTGGTCACTGGATCTCTTGAAGTTGTTAAGGACTCATGATGGAAGTGTTTTTCCACAGTTTGCTTTTAACATAACATCAACGTGTTATACCACCTACTAAAGTGCACTGGCTTTGTTGTAATCCATACGGTTGCTCGTGGAAACACTGTTTGCTTAAGTAACACTCAATGGTAGAGAGAACACATTATCGAATTAAGTACATTGTACACTATACTGAGTCCCATACCTGCTCATACTAACCCCCTTATAGCTTTCACAGGCTTCTGCACTTGTTTTTTAGATTTTTTGGGATGCTTGGTTAATGTTAGACTCCAACATTAATCATTTGTTTCTTTTTGCTAATCTATCTAATGATAATGATAGGTAGTTTCATCTTTTTTCACCATTGTTGCTAATTGCCATTGTCCTTAAGCCGTTCCTTAAATTCGAATTGCTTCTTATATTACTGTCTTCACAGTCATCCCCCTTTGAGTGTTGATTTCTCTCAAGGTTTCTTTCTCTTAGTCCTAGGGAGTTTTCCACGCCACTGTCATCTCAGGCTACTTTGTGACAATACCCGTTGTAAACAGTGCTATACAAAATACATTTGACTTGACATTAGGATAACTCCTAATGACTACATCTTCATGACAAGTCAGGGTTAAAAAAGATGACACATGATGATGCAATAATAAAAAAATGGATCTTCATCAAAGCATGGTTAATAATTCCAACTAATACACAAAAATACATCTAAAATATAATATTGGAGTCTTGGAATATTGCAGTCCAGGGCAATGTATTAATAGTAGTAACTTGTCAATGTATTTATAATACTGCTATCCCTCTGTAGCAATCATATTAGTGTATCACATATAGTATGTCAATGCATACTTTGTATTAGTGTATACAGTAAATATAAGAATATAAATGTGCAATTGAATCGATGTGTCATGTATCATTTGCATCAACGTCTGAGCGCTGATTTTCTCAGCACAGTCAACATGAAAGACGCCACAGAAGCATTGATTTCTGCCTGATGCTGCTCTGCATGGCGTTTCGTGGCATCTCCAGATAAACACGACCGAGTCTGCTGTGCTAAGAATGGAAGTACACATCACGTTACCTGGTATGAAGAGGGAGCCGGACTGGGAGATTCAGGAGAAGACCGGAGAGCTCGCTCTTGCGCTGTTAGCGAGTTGCGCGCGCTCAACATAGAGCAGCTCTACATGAAGCGTGTACAGATACAGCGAGCTACACCTGGGCTGATCGTCCTGTATCATAACACACTGATGCACGCGAAGGAACCGCCTACAATGATCAGCGTCCAAAGAGCACGAGGAGCAGTGATGATTGCAGAAAAAAAACACATCTTCACCTGTCATCTTTAAAGAGCTTCATCAGTCCAGCACACTGCAAAATATATTTAATGGGAATCCCCATCATCTCTAAGTGTGTGTGCGTGTGTGTGTGTGTGTGTATGTTTATATTAGGGGGTAGGGGGAGTGTGGAGACAGGGTTGGGGGGCTTCATACTGTATGACCCCCATGTTTTTAGGTGGCAGCAGTGATCAGTGCCATGGCCCAGTTGTCTCCCGGGCAACCATACAGTCTCCCATCCTTCTGACTAATGAGGAGGCGAACGTTCTGTACTCTGTCCATGTCTATCCGCCTTGACGTCAGTTATTCACACCAAGAGCCAAAGAGCATGATTCACACACTCCCACACACAAGCACATCATCACACTCCTGAGCGGCTTCAACAAACCTTCCCACTGATTTCAGCCCTTAGGCATGGTGTGCTAAACTATAATGTGTCCAGCTGAGAGTGCAGTGGATGTCCTTACTGTCTCTACAGGTTATTACATCCCAGCTACATTGGCAATGAGGCCTGTACAGAGGAAAAGTACATGTGTCATAGTTTCTCTAAATTAGTTAAGTTTTATTTAGTATGTGCACACTGGTACAAATAGCCTGGTTCACTCCTGCATATGGAAACAAAGCTGTAAAAATAAATTTCCACACAAACAAATACAATGAATACATATTCAGTCTACAGTAGATTGACCACACACTTACACTGAAGCTGTTTGAAGTCTTTCAAGTCAGCTTTTTGAATGAGGCATAATATAGGACAGTAAATCAGAAAATAAGGGACTTTTATGACATTCAAATACATAGACTTCAATATGAAGTTGGTCTCCCCTTAGCAGCTATAACACCTTCCACTCTTCATGGAAGGGTTTCCACAAGATTTTGGAGTTTCTGTGGGAATTTGTGTCCATTCATTCTGTAGAGCATTTGTGAACTCAGGCACTGATGTTGGACAAGAAGGCCTGTTTCGCAATCTCTGTTCCAGTTCATCCCAATGGTATTGGATGGGGTTGAGATCAGGGCTCTGTGCGGGCCTGTCAAGTTCTTCCACAACAAACTTATGCAACCCTGTCTTTATTGGCCTTGCTCTGCACACGGGGGTACAGCCATGCTGGAATGGAAAAGGGGCTTCTCCAAACTGTGTCCACAAAGTTGCAAGCATGGTATTGTCCAAAATGTCTTGGTATGCTGAAGCATTAAGGTTGCCCTTCACTGGAAGTAAAGGGGTCTAGCCCAAAATCCTGAATATCAGGTGTGTCCCAATACTTTGTCCACATAGTGTGTATATATACATTAAAGGTGCAATAACTGACAATTTAATTGTAGGGATAGGGAGGTTGAAAACTTGTCACGTAAAATTTAATTATGACTGTTTTCAATACATAAACCCAAGTGTACATCAGAAGAAACCATAGAATACAAAAAAAATAATGGTCTCTTTAAAGTTTTTGGATCAAATCCCTCTGTGATGCACTGAAAAAAAAACCCACGCATGACTCATTTACTGACAGAACCTGAGATAACAGACAAGCCAGAATAAACATATTTGAGGGAAGCAGAGTGATCTGACTGTCTATCAGTCATCTTTAGGCTCAATATCCCAGGTCATTTCTAACAGCATAATTACAGTAAAAAATGGAAAATAACAAACAACTTAAATATAAAATGCTTTTGTGTTCTGTGATTACCTGACACAAGTGCTGTTTATTCTATATGCCTTATCAGCTCTTATTGATATAATTTCTGACACAGTCAATATCATCTTATCACAGGGGCTCTTAGAAAAGGGGTAGGAGTTTTCATGTCATTCCACTTCTGACCAGAAGATGGCCATGCTGCCAAAGGAACAGTTTTGGCAGCTTTAATTCAGAGTGCATTATCAGGGCTGAATGACACTCACGTGTTAATGATATGATAATAATGACCTAATGATCAAGCTTATACTGCTGAAACATGCTTGATCAAAGAGGAACCGTGGGAAATGTCATAGCGAAGCAGGAATCTGACACAAACATCAAACTTCTCCAACTAAGCCAGCCCATCCGGCATCAGCACATCAAAAGGGTTATGCAAAGTAACAGCTGATCACAGACTAGTCTGCTACACTACAATGTCTCAACAAAGGATTTTCAATTACGAGCAAAGTAAAATGCTGTTAGAGAAAATTAGATTTTGTTTCATACAGCAAATTGAGGTAGCATTATTTATGCTCATTGCACTGTGCTGGTTGCGAAGAGCAGAACAGCATCCAGACTAGTCTAAATTGGCATCGAGATCACGTGTTGATATGGCCTTCAAGCACTCTGCAAGCTTACTGAGCATGCAGGTATGCTGATCACGTCAGGAGACACTGGGAGTGGAGTGAGAATTCATCCCCCTGTCAATTACTCCTCAGATGTTTGCTCTAATTCAATCTCGATAGTACAGCTCCAATCCTCCACCTCTCTTCTTAAAAGGCAAAAGAACAGAATGCCCAGGGGCACAGTGCTATAGATACTGCAGAACTGAATGAGGAGATTCAATGGGGTACTTAAATCAAATAAGGAACATAGCAAATATCATGGAACTAGATAAAGTCTCATATACCAAGAGCTGCTTGACATTAAAAACTAGAATTAATACTAAGAATTATGCCAGGCCTTCTAAATAGTGAACTTGGCTATTTTGAGGTGCATTCATTTCTGACATAGGTTCAATTGAGCAAACTCGGCTTGTATAATCAAATTTCATAGAAAAGCATCTCCAATATAATAGGATACTCTGGAGCAGCTGCATATGAGCCATGACAAATGTCAAGCATCTGTGGAGCAGTTCGCTCTCTGGAGTTGGAGTGAAGGAAATCCTCAGCAATGTTCCACCATCTACTTAAAAGCCTTCTCAGAAGAATGGATGCTGCTCCTGCAGCAAAGAGGAACAAACTTCCTGGTAATGGCCTTGATTTCAGAAGACTTTTGGATAGTGTACTTCTATCTGATAGAAAGTGATGCTACAATTTAATTAGAAATTATCTTAGCCCAGAGATGTAATTATTGCCTGTGATGATGCAAGTTGTTGTAATTTGATAATAATTAGCTCACTGAAACAAGTGGAATTACATTCTCAAACCTGTTACTGCAAAAAATGCAAATTGAAAGCCAGCGGTATTCCTTATGCGAGTATGTAATTAATCAAGCAATTGGACAATTACATTTGAATGAAGGAAGACACTTATAAGACATCTGACTTTATTTTATTTCATCTAAATAAGATACAATATTTCTACTAGGGGACAAAATAAGCAAAATGTAGTCACATGCATAGAACTGAATGCGCTTTAAGAAATTGTCAGTATATTAAATGTGCGTTAACAGAGAGACAGAAATGATAACAGCAATTTCAAACTAAGCCTTCAAAACTGTCCAATCTCATTAGCACCTCTTCTAGTGCTCTCCCCACCCCCAGTGTTCACACATTATATTATATGATGAAAATGCACAGAGAAACCAGGCACATTAATGAATAAGTAGTGGATCTCTTCGTTTATGCTCCTATGTTCCTCACCACCACCTCACAGGCTGGCAGCTGCTTGCTGCAGGCAGCTGTCCCTTCAAACCTCCACTGTGACTAGGCCACTTAACTCCTGCTCCCGCAGTGGGGCTTAATGGACAGGTGCCCACTATCCTGCCTGCCTCTCCAGCAATGAGGTGCCCATTACACTGCCTGCTGTTTTAACATTCGGCCTTCTCTCTGCCATGATGCATCTGGCAGCGCCATGCTTAGAGTCACTTTCACTTAAGCACGCCCTCTCCTAACGAGTCCATTCATTAGCTGCCAGTGGGTAGAGGGGATAAACGACTTGAGGTAACGAGAAATCGAAACAAATCGGCAGGCCAGATCAATTAGAGGCGAATATTTCTGCTCTGTAATTGAAAGGATGATTACGCCTTGATAACAGAATGCATGCTGATTCCTGTTGAGTCTAATTCACCATTCAACAAACACTGGCTGTGTCTCCCCAGATTAGCCATTCTTGCATATACAGTGCTAGTTGGGTTAAGAGTTACACGTACACCTGTATAGTCCACTCAAAAATGTATTTATGGGTGGCCAAATAAAATGAAATTTGACCTTTGTGTACATGGCAACAAAAAGTAATAGATTTTTAATATACCCTGCATTAAATAATGATGAAGCTTTTAAATGACGAAGGTATTATTAGTATTAGTCACAATGTTCACTTTGGATTCATTGTCACTGATTATTATATGAGTATTACTATTTTGATTTAGACTCAATGAGAAATAAAGAAGTGGCAAAGTGAAAAACAAAACCCATACAGTGCGTATTCAGTATGTGTACAGTAGCCTATGTATTCTATTTCATGTAGATATCCCTTTGTCAAGTGTCAGTCGTACAGTGGTAAATGCACAGGATATGTAGCACAGTTTACAGGCTATACATAGGCCTAACGCTTTAAGCTAGAGCAAAAAAGCTTTTTTCTGTGATCCACTGGCTCAGTAAGAGTAGTTATCCCCTTCACTGGGCACTGCACTCTGATTTTCTAATAGCTTTAGCAGCTGGTGGCATGGATAATAAGATTGTTCTGAACACCACCGTCATGCCTAAATGTGATTTATCCCTTATGGACTCAATGATAAACCCCAACACAGACAGAGCATTGTTACATGGCTTAAAGGAGCCCAAAGTTGAGCCATTTAGAAATTACCAAATTGTTGAAAACATCATTTGACGTCATTAAGACAGCTTGCACAGTCAACCCAAGTGGATCTCCATACAAACCAGGCTTCAGTTCAGTTGATATCAGAAGGGGTGCCCTATTTGATCTTTCTCCTCAACCTTTATAAATTGTTTTTGAATGTAATGTATCCCTAAAAAATAATCAAAGGTTCTATTTCTGAAGGAAGCAGCATTCATTATTTTAACTTTGCACACGTCAGTGATATGCCAAGAAAGTACAGCATTAATATCTCTTTTCCTTTAAAATGCCCAGCATTTGTAAAGGACCGGTTTTCATTTTAAAGACCAGTAGGGGGCAGTAATAATAAGTTTGGAAGATAAATATTTACTTCGTTTTCGTGGTCACAGGCACGTGTCTAGTGAATACCTAGTACTGTGGCATGCGTATATTTATTCTAGTATATTTAAATTCTACGTACAGGTGTCAAGGCTGAGAGAGAGAGGTCATTTTTTTTCTCATTTTAAGAGCAAAAACAGTGTTAAGTCATACAAGTATCGCTCATTATCTATCGACGATTTAAAACGACAGGACACAGTCCTCCAAACTGGACATAAATATGGCATTAAATAAATGCACCTCTGTGGTCCAGATTCCACAGTGTTGGATTGTCTCATAATTATCATATCTTTCAAACCTAATTTAAGCTTCTCAGTACTTGAATTAGCCTAGTGCACATGCATCCCAGACACGTAGAATAGGCATTTACTGCTGATCTGCTTTAGGAGGTGTAAAGGGCAAGGGGGCAAGACTGCTGGGGTTAGAGGGTGGGAATAGTTTAGCCGTCAACACACTTCACCTGGACTCCAATTCTCAGCAGGCCCAATCACGTTAATCAGTGTTTGTTTCCTGTGGAGCTCCATGCCTGGTTTTGCAATGTGGCAATAATTAACAGCAAACAAAGGGTAGCAGCAACCCCACTGCTATGAATATGCAGAATGACTAAGAATTTATACGAATGCTTGTGTGTGTGTGTGTGTGTGTTTGGCATAAATATGGTTTACATTATGTTTTTCATTAGCCATATTTGTATGTGTAGGTGGATCGGGGTCACTGTTATAGTTATAGACGAGTGTGTGTATGTGTGTGTGAAAGTGCATACATACTGTTTTTCCTTCCACTGCAGAGCTCTTGTCACACTACTTAGAAACACACTTTAATGACTGAGTCTAAATAGCAGGATTAGCACATGATGCACAATAACCATCTAGTGTTCATCACTTCTGCACAAGGTTTGGAGAACAATTACCAGCAATTAAACCACCGCCAGTTATTCAAAGAGATAATTATGTCCTTGGTGTATTGCACCAATTAACTACTTTTATTTCAGCCTCCAAACTCTCTGCTTTGCAATGTGTGGCTCGTTTCAAAAAGCTTGAACAACAGGAATTCCTGCACTTATCCCCTTTAAACGCAGATAAGTACATGGGAATATGATAGCATAGAAACTGGAAAGTATCCTCTTATCTATGAAAGGATTTTGTTGTTGATTTTGTTAGTATGCCATTTGGTTGTTGTCTAATTACGATGATTATGTTGTCCCAGGGGGGAAAAAAAACAAAAAGCAAAAAAATATATATGAATTGACATTTTGAGTTTGTGGACCCAACTGAATTGTCCGTTTTCACAAAGCAGGTTCAAGGGCATCTAATCCTGAGTCTTAGTTTAAATCCATTTTGTTCTTTTTTATTGGTGGATGTTACATTATGTAACGTATACACAAAATATCGACTCTAGTTTGATCATTACATTTTGTGTGTACCTGTTTTTTTTAGTTGCCTCAGGTGTAGAGATTTTCTCTTTCAATCACAGAGACTGTGGGGCTGTGAAAACTTAACAGAAATGCCCCTGAAGGAAAGATGCTCGTGCCCGTGATGACCTCAATATAATCTTGACTCCCGTCCCAAAGACAAAGATCTGAACTTTGGCCTCACAACGACAAAGAGATTCCAGTAGAATTTCAACTCTCACGCAGATGCTTTAGTGAGCAATATATTGGACATTCTTTGTGTTGACTGTAAGCAGCTGTAAATCCATTTCTGAATTGAGCTGCATTGTTTTATTTTATATCCCACTTTCTTTTACTAGGGTGTCCGCTAAGAGTGCAACTTACAGCTCTTCTCTGGATGCCTGATACCTGGACAAACCCTTTCCTCTTCTCTGTAGGCCTCTAGGGTATAATGGTTAACTCCAAATACCTGTGTCCAATTGTAAGTAATCTATTAAACCACTGAGCCCACAGACTATTTCCTCCATGTTTCAAATCCCCCAGTTAATGTGATAGCTGCAGCGAAAGCAGCAGAACCTTTCACCCTCCCCCTGTTCTTTACTTCTTTTATTACTCCTCAGCTCTCTGCTAGTTTCTCACTCTCACAGTTGCAGCTCATTTACATGCATGCCTGTAAAATGCTGTTGGAGTTAAAAGCGCAGTCATACTCTGGATATGATGACATTAAGCATGTGAGACTCTTTAGGCCTCAATCAGTGATGTGGCTCTCATGGATTTCATGGGTTTATATATGGACAAGCTAAGCCTTACTATGCGTAGGGCCAGGTTCGTTACAGAGGATCCGCAGGAGTGTTTATGTTTCCGCTCCCCACAGGCCCAGCCAGCGGTCAGAGGCAGCGATGCGTTCAGAGTCAGCTCCCAAACTCTGGGCAGGTTCTGACATGCTGTCACCTTGGCTACTGCCACTGGGGTGAGGAGCCTGCTGGGCCAGCTGACCCATCCGGGCCTTGTGCCACCAACTTGCAGCAGGTGTGTGACAGAGGTGCCCTGACCACTGAAAAAGTCTGCTTCAATAACTCCACTAGACACTCTATCTCTCTCTCTTTATCTGCAGGTTTATAAACCCACAGTCTTCATTCTCTCATTTCACATCTAGACATTTCAAATGTGCAAACAGAGCCTCTTTTAATATTCCATATTATTCAATTACCTGTTGATATGGTTCTCAGTTAGAATGCTTTCAATAAATATTACAGTTAAAGCCCACATTCTTTGAAAAAATGGCTTCTTTGACTTTTAACCATATTGGTGCTATGTAGAACCAATCTAAAGACGAGCCATAAACAAAAGGTTACTCACTGAAAAGAACAGTTGCATCAGAAAGGACCAGTCAAGCATTCAAAAAGTTGTCATAGTTCTATACACGCCTATATATAAAACCGTTATCTTTGCTAAAGAAACCACAAAACCCTTTCAAGGTTGTATTTTTTCCTTTAAACTTTAAAACCTTCACATTATACTTTATAACAATAATGTTTCATTTATTGCATACTACCCGTATTATGTTTGGTAATATCAAGTTATTTGAAATTAATCTACATACTGAATTTACTGAGAGATAAAGTTCCTCTCAGTCATCAGATTTGGAGGCATAACGTTCGTGCCCGTCCAAAAGATGGCGCTAAAGAAATGTGAGCAGTGACTTTCTACGCTTAAAGTCCGTATTTAGTCAATTTGGTTTTGTTTTTACATTTTGCACGTAAAAAGCAGTCCAAATGAATTGTTAAATGTTAGATTATTAAAATGTTAGATAGTGGCCTTTGGGGCAAGTGCTAAGAGTTTATGGTTGGAGAGCGAGGTGGAGAGGAGTGACCATCGCTTTCGTTGTGTTTTAAATATAAACCAAATGATGAATTAACTAAAGAAACTAGAAAATTTAATATAAAGCTTTTTCGGGTTCGGATGAGTTTAGCACGGTTTTAAAGGCTGAGTGAATTTATTAACACTGTTAATAATCAAAAATTGTTAATAGTGTTGAACAGCCCTTAAGAGAAAGTAAAGTGAGCGAAACGTGTCTATCAGTTTTAACAGGTTTATGGGTTGTTTTTACTTTTTAACGTGAATTTTTGGCAAACAAACAAAAAAGATCAATAAAATATTTCTCCTAGTATCATCTAGTGTTATCCTAATCGGTTGTATGAGTTTTATTAAATACAACAGCAACATTATATTACTATTATTTTTATTATTGTTATTATTATTATTAGTAGTAGTAGTAGTAGTAGTATTAAAAATAATATTAATAAGAAATGATAATAAACAATAACAATAATAACAATAATAATGAGAGAAATACATTGTTGTTTTTGTTGTTGTTATTATTATTATTATTATTGTTATTATTATTGTTATTATCGTTGCTCTAGTTGTCACTGTTATTATAAATCACATGTTTAAACTGGGATTATTGTCTCCTGTGTGTGTGTGTGTGTGTGTGTGTGTGTGTGTGTGTGTGTGTGTGTGTGTGTGTGTGTGTGTGTGTGAGGCTCTCCGTTGATTGGTTGATGCTAATGTGACCGAGCTGCTGCTGCTGGGTGCAGGTTAGGTTTGGTTGCCACGCAACCGGTGGGTAGTAAATCATCCACGAAATTTAAATCTAGGGGGTGGCGGGTAACAGTGAGCCGGAGACAAAAGTTCCTCCAGAATAACAGAGAAACAATGAAGGAGCCGCTCCCTCCGTCCGGCCCGGCACGGAGCTCGGCCGCTCCGCATACACCAGGACCAAACACACCAAAGTAATGTGAGGAAGACTGAGTGGCCCACACGCCCCGAGCAGAAGCGGAGGGTTTATTCTGGGTGGCGGGGGGCGGATGAGTCGCAGCCCCTCACTGCAATCTCCTGGAGGATCTCGGCCTGCTGCACCCGGCGCGAGACGTGGCCTGAATACGAACCCGCACACAGCGGGCGCATGACGTCAGCGCGCCGTGGAGGAACGCGCACGCTTTTATTCTGCTGCAGCGCCCTAACACACACACAACAGGCCTCACAGATCAGAGGCAGGGAGAGAGCAAAACACTGAGAATAATAATATAAAGCTTGCCTGTTATTCCAAGGTCTCGAAGCTGATTTTTATACGGCAGAAAAGACGGACAAAAACACGGTTGACTATCAGATAAACTGCATATTTCATTTAACCAAAACTGAGAGAAAATCGCTAAATACGAAAATCTAAAGCCTGTAGATGAACGAAATGTAATCCAATTAAAGAATTAGAAAGATAGATAGATAGATAGATAGATAGATAGATAGATAGATAGATAGATAGATAGATAGATAGATAGATAGATAGATAGTAAATTAGTCTGTGGAGAGTCAAATAAAATATGTTTGTAAACTGAACAGTGGTGGTAGTGGAGTTCTGTTTTAGCAGCTCTGTATCATCCAGATATGGATTAACTTAATTTTGCAGGCTCTTTTGTTTTTGTTTTTTTTAACACTAATAATAATGAAACGACAATAAAAGTTTTCTGTTGGATTTTTATCCTAAGCGAAATCCAGGTCCCCAGATTAAAATGGGGGGGCGGGGGGTAGTTTACGCCACATTCAGTGCGCAAATGGCGCAGAAGTTTTACTTCTAGTGTAGAATCAGAGCTCATAGTGAGGGGTGTAGCTTTAGAGCAGGAGAACGAAAAACAGTAAATAAAGAAATAAAAATAAAGTGTTATTGTTTAAAAAAATAATTATTGTGACTGAGCCCAAAAATGCTAACAGCTTATATGGTTCGTAAATAAGAAAGAAAGGAAGATAAATAGAAAGAAAGAAAGAAAGAAAGAAAGAAAGAAAGAAAGAAAGAAAGAAAGGAAACAAACAAATGAAGGATAAAAGAAAGAAATGCCAAAAACAGCAACATCGCGCACCAATAAATGTTTTTCTTTTTAGGAAAAAAATTATTTCCTTGAAGTAAATTTGAAAACCTCCGATGTGTCGTTTTTACTTGTATCTCTTATCTTTATCTTTTTTAATTAACTTGAACATCTGTGTGATATTTCGATATTTATAAAGGCCAAAGGTCAGTGAACCCGGGAAAAATAACAAAGCTTGATCCATGACCAGAAACTCTCAATCAAAAGAATTATTATTTTTCTATTATTATTATTCTTATTCTTAATGTTTTATAAAGACATGCTGCAGCCTGAGCGAAATAAAACAACACAGAGTGGCGGGTCAGATCTATCAAATTTATTATTCTCGATCACCTCCGACTGACTCAATACTGAACTTAAATAACAACCACAGAAATCAAAATCAAATCAAATCGTTCGACCTATCAGGGTTTATCGGTGTGCTGTTCTGTTCTGTAGGCAAATTTTTAATCACGGCCGTGGAAAAAGCCTACAAAGTGTGTAGAATATGACTCAGAATTAAAAGAGGAAAGGGAAAAACGGTGCACATGAAAATGCTACGACTAAGAGAAAGGTCACAGCTCGCCACAGTTCGGGCAACTTCCGAAATCAAATTTTCCAAAGTGGGATTTCAGTGAAAAATAGAAAGCAAGTCGATCACCACTGAGAATTCATATTGCCAAACTTACACAGACTTATCAAAATTCGCCAAAACTACTGCATGGAAATAGCAGTAAGGAGAGGGACAGAGTCCACAATTATTCAGCCCAACAAATAATAATAATAATTATTATAATAATTATAATAATAATAATCAAATAAAAACTAAAAAGGAGAAGGAGGGGAAGCTTTTACATAAGGGTAGGCTGAAGGAGGAATAAGTGCAGTTTTAGAATCTTTGTTTTCCTCTTAATGTTTTTTCCCTGTGTGAAAACTATTCACAGAAGTGCGGTCCACCAAAACAATCTGGAATAGAAAAGCTGAAGTTTGCAGCAGAGCAAGTCTTGGGGAAGTGGACAGCAGCCAGTAACGCGAGGTAATAAGACAATTCCCTTTTGTTATCAGGAATAATGTTATTCCTCAGTGTTAAAATGGCGATGCGTCCTGGAGTTCGTTTGTCTTCACCGAGGGTAGTGTCCGTGCCAGTCATTTTCTCTATTTCTCTGCAGGGCAATCCATAGAGAAATTACAAAAAGAAAAAAAACATCTTGTCTCTTGTTTGCTCACGGTTGGAGTGTCAGTGGGCTAGAACCACCGGGCGATAGGAGCACGAAGAGATCCCCACCTGGTCCTCTGGTTCACCTTTCAAACTTGCATCTTTTAAGCAATCTACCACAAAATTCTCCTGCAAGACAGAGCAGAGACAGCCATTTAGAGTTAGGGACATTGAAGGTCAGTAGGCAGATTTAAAGAAGAAGAGTTTCTAGGACGACTTTCGAGTTTTTTTTTCTTTCTCCTAAACGTACACATCTGCAGCAGTGCAACTCACTCATAAGGGTACTTTAAATGGTGCCTGGTGGTCGTCCAGTTTAACTGAACTGTACAGAAAATGCGAGCTCTATGTCTCAGTGAACATACGTTTGCAGTCCATGGACGGAGGCGGTGTGTCTGCACTCACGTTGCCGGACTGAGAGTACACGTCCTCCGGGCTCTGGCCCACTCCAGGCGGGGTCATCCTCTTCTCCTTCTGCCTGCGGTTGCAGAACCAGACCCGGACCACCTCCTTCTCCAGCTGCAGGTTGTCGGCCAGGGAGGAGATCTCCTGCGCTGAGGGCTTGGGACACTTGAGGAAGTGGCTCTCCAGGGCCCCCTTGACGCTCACCTCGATGGAGGTGCGCTTCTTGCGCTTGCGGCCCTGCGCCGCGATCTTGTCGATGCTCGTGGGACTGCCCGTGGTCGAGTCCGCCTCCTCCAGCCACTTGTTCAAGAGTGGCTTCAGCTTGCACATGTTTTTGAAGCTCAGCTGCAACGCCTCGAACCGACAGATTGTGGTCTGCGAAAAGACGTTGCCGTAGAGGGTTCCGAGAGCCAGGCCCACGTCGGCCTGCGTGAAGCCCAGCTTTATCCGGCGCTGCTTGAACTGCTTGGCGAACTGCTCCAGGTCGTCGGAGGTTGGTGTGTCCTCGTCGGAGTGAGAGTCGTGGTTGTTGACGCCGCCATGGTGCTGCTGGTGGTGGTGGTGGGGGTGCTGATGCTGGTGGTGGTGGTGATGGTGATGGTGGTGGTCCATCTCTGGAGAATCCCCACGCATCAGTCCTGGGTGGACCAGGCTCCCGGCAGGGTTCAGCATCCCGTTGACTGTGAAGCCACTCGGCTGGGAGTAGAGCAGGGACTGCTGGGACTGCTGCTGAGCCCCGGTGATGGTGCTGATGTGCGCTGCTGTCGTGCCACCCCACGCGCTCTGGTGGGACTGGTGGGTTCCTATGTGTGAAGGGCGGTGGTGCAGCGCGGTGCCTGAATGCAGGTCTTCTCTGTTTGAACTTCCCTTAACGTCCTGCTGCTGGGGACTGCCTGCCATGCCCGCTGGACTGGATGACCAAGGAGAACCGGCCTCGGCTGCGGCGGCAGCGGCGGCGGCAGCAGCGGCGGCGGCGGCGTGTGGCAGCGAGGTGACCCACTGGTGGGCATGGCTTAACATGTGCCCCCCGTTACTGGCTGCAATGCTCCCCTGCATAAAGTCACTCTGCACCATCTTGGACGCAGGATCCCCCCTGTATCCCCCTGACACCGAGGTCACGACACCACTGCCCGGTTGCATGCCACCAACTCCGGACTCCGAGGGCACTATGGAGCCTGAAGAGAGGACACTGTTGCTGGACAGGTAGGGGTTGGAAGCCGCCGTGGCCATTCCCCCCCTCAGCACTTCTGTAGGAGTCTACTTATTATTATTCCCCCTCCCAGTACACTGTCTTAACTTTCTTCCAGCCCGGGAAGGGACGCTCTATTTCATGAATTATTCAAACTGGGGAAAACTATGCTTGGAATTTCGGTTGGATCCAACTCAGAGCAGTAATCAGAAATATCCATCAATTTTTAGAGAAGAAATTGACTTTGGAAAGTAGAAATCCACATTTCCCGGCGAAATCGCTTTTCACTTCTGCTCAACTCTGCATTCCGTGCGTAAAAGTCATAACGTCCTGTTCAGAAAAATGCAAAGAAAAAAAATCACAAAAATGTAAAAAAAAAAATTAAATAAGCACACAGCCGAGTCTCGCGTCCCGAGTACTTTGACTGAAGGTACTGGTTTGGTAAATCCCACGTGGAGGAACGACTGCTCTCTTTTCTCAGAGAGGCATCAGGGCGATTTTAAGGCGATTCCTTTGTAAAAACTTCCCGCTCGTCCTGGGAACTGCCTCGGCCTCACTTCCACTCGCTCCTCGAGGTTTATTTTAAACGTGTTTTATCTCACCAGGTCCATCAGACTGCAAATTAAAAAACGCACAGATGAAGCCTAAACACAGTTTGGAGTGATAAAGGCGCGGCTGGCGGAGAGTTGCGCTCCTCTCTCCTCTCAGGTTCCTCTGACAGTTTTATCCGCTCCTGCCTCGGTGCCTCAGACTCTTCTCTAGTGTTTACGATCAGTCGGGGCGTGCGCACAGCCTTCCGCAGCTCGCGGCCAATCACTGCGCCGAGTGGCACGCGAGGCGCAAGCTCATTGGCTGCGTGGCAGATCCCCGATCCCGTCTTTAAGACGCGGAGCAGCGGAAGGTCTCCACACAGCAGTCTCCGAACCACTCCGGGCCCAGGGACCCCATCACTGATCAGACCACTGATATACTCCCGCTCCTGATTACACCCAGACTAACCGTGTGTGTGTGTGTGTGTGTGTGTGTGTGTGTCTGTATATATGTGTGTGTATGTCGGTTGTTCCAGTTTTAGTCCGAAGCCTAAAACTAGAACTTGCTGTTTATGGGATTAAACTAGTCTAACTGAGCCAAAAAACTGCCTGGATTTAATCAAACAGGTTTCCAAGGTTATAAAACACGCTTCGTTTCATAAAAAGAGCTGTTTAATTTATTCATGCGTTTGTATTCTCTTTAGAATAATTAAAAAGTTTAAAAAAGTACACGTGGAAAGTGTTAAACATTAAAAAGTAGTGCGATTTTTATTCAAGCAACATGGAAAATGGGTACTCTGAACATTACAACGTAGAAAATATTGTTATTTAAATATTAAAGGCAAAGTATCAATTTCAGTTTTATACTTTCTCCCGTGATGTATTTAGTGCGGGTTTTATTTATGGTTATTTAAGGCGTAATGATTTAAAGACAGCCTGCTTTAAAACTAGGTTATTGTTGAATTTGTACATTATTGTCCTGTAAACATATTAATATTTACATTATATTGCTTGGAATTAAGCTACTTCCTATTATTTATTTATTTATTGTTATTATTATTTTAAATTTACATTAGGACTGTGGTGCGTGGAGTTTAGCTGGCTCTTCAAATCTGAGTTTGTCTGTTATTTTGTTCGTGCTTTATTTCTCACGCTGCTTGGTCAGACTCAGACAAGCGGTTGTGAAGGAGAAGCCGGACAGGGCGGTCTCGGAGTAAAGCGTAATGTTTAAATAAAATTAATTTATTGGCAAGTAGCTTTCGTTAGACCAATGAAAGGAATTGGAATTATTTAAGGTGAATTTGGGGGATGTGCGTCACTGTTTATTTGTTTGTATGTCTTTCTGTAGGATATCCTGGTCTGCCATGTTGTGCTCTATTGTTTCCAGAGCAGCTCGGAGAGAGAAGGACTCTCCTGCATAACAACCAACTAACAGTTAGTGCTGATTTTCATTAGCATAAATTTTCATCTGTTTAAGGGGGAAATAATAGCAGAGCGGAGGAGAGAGGGACTCAGTCGGGTGGAGAGCAGAAGCAGGAGTACACGGCGACCAGATCGGAGCCTGGACACACTGCAGGAGGAGACCACCAGCCTCTGTCTGTCTGTCTGTCTGTCTGTCTCTCTCTCTCTCTCTCTCTCTCTCTCTCTCTCTCTCTCTCTCTCTCTCTC
>JBBJLS010000002.1:11507727-11537393 GCA_037577275.1 Bryconaethiops microstoma
ACACACACACACACACACACACACACACACACACACACACACACACACACACACACACACACACACACACACCTATTTCACCCATTCCGTAGGATTACATTAATCAAAGTACATATTTCCCAAGGGAGTCCACTCATGGATCACAGCAAATCCGAGCGAAATTGAATCACACATAGGCGTAGCTCTGTAACACAACCCTTATTCTCTATACATGTTTTTTCGAGATATTTCCATTATATGAACGCAAGAAAATTTCAGGGAGTAGAATAAACAGCAAGCAAAACCAGAACTTGTGCTTGCTCTGCCCGTTTTCTATCTCCACTAGAAAAGGCTATTGGCACTATCACGCCTAAAAATCAAGAAACAGGAAAACTTGCTCTTCCTAATACACTCTACAGAATGTTCTGTGTAATGACACACTAGAGATGGAGGCACCTTGAGGTGGTCAAATGTATCAGAAATACTTACCTGGTGATGAGAAAATAAAACTCAGTCGACCTCTTGTATGGATTACATATAGATCACATATCATGTATGTTCCTAGCTTATTATAATGTGATGAAAAAGTTTTGATTGTGCAGCACTCTCTTCTTTAAGTGATTACAATTCAAATCTCTTTCTCTCCTGCAGGTGAGAGCCAGTGCTTCTGCTAAACACACAAGGCCTTCTTTCAAAGAAAGCTCCTTTTACAGGGGCAGGATGGCTAGGATTATCTTTCCTTTTGTCCTCCTCTCTTCCTCTCTCCTTTACAGCACCAGCTTGCTGGCCCACTGCTCCATGTCAGACAGTAAAACCCAAATGAAGAGCAGCACCCAGGACACCCTTAAACTAGCCCCAGAGTTTACTAACAGAGAGTGTGGTACAATTATGTTATGGTCATATTCTAAAGCTTTTGTTGATGCTGTACCAAAAGAACAGAATTTGAATTAGGGGTGGGCGGAACGATCCTCATATTAAAACGTGAGGATACTAAACACATCAGCATTATTAAACTGGTAATCAAAGAGTGTCTCTGATGGAGAAAAGGTGAAAAATGACTTTAATGGGAAATACTTTTCCTTTTACCCTCTTCCACTGTCCTCATACACACAGAAGTGTAGACGGCTATTGGAGATGTAGCAAATGCTATAGAATGGCAGATTAAATGGTTATTTCTAGTTATTTATATAAAAACTTCAAGTGTTACTTTATGTGACAGTTTCATTAATGGGTAGTTTGGAAGCTTTCTAATGCCATTTTTACTACTTTTGTAGAAATAATAAAGAATTAAGTTTTATGTGATAAGAAAACCTTTTAAAAGTGTCGATTTTGTATCAGGATATTAGCACTGGTATTACTTGATATCAGCTTGAAAAGAAAATTGCCCGTCTCTAATTTAAATTCAGCAGTTTCTGCCACTTATTTTGTGCGCAATGTGTTTGTCAATATTTAATGGCAGTTGTAATGAAGCACTTATTATCTTATTTCTTTTAAAGCACAATCTGGGATTCCAGAATAACAACGTGGTAGAACTAGGAGTGAATGCCTTGCAAGAGAATTCTTTTAAAGCTCTCAACTGGTTTGTTTTGTGCGGTTTAAAACTTATACTTAGTATGAAAGCACCTAAAATACTACCTACACAAATTAGTACCTATATAGTCTACATGAACAAAACTGGGTTTACATATCTGTAGTTATGGCTTTAATTTAGGAAATTATCATATTATGAACAGACTGTCATGAGCCAACAAAGCTGTATGGACCATGTATACGGCCAAAAGCGTAAAGTGACAGCTTTTTAAGGATAGTACGGCGCTTAGCTCTGAGCTCTTAGGGAGAAGTGTTCCTCAGATACATTCAAGCTTTTCTGCGACTATGGCTCATACTAATAGGAACAAAACCACAGAACAGTCCTTTTCTCCTTTCATTCTCATCTGCTGCATTTGCATTTTATTCAGCCTACCAAAGGAAATAGCCCGCAGCGAGAAAACTCAAACCACTATGCATATATGAAAGAGAGGGAGAGAGAGAGAGAGAAGGAAAGAGAGGGAAAGAAAGAGAGAGAGAGAGAGAAAATATGAAAGATCAGGAGTAAAAAGGGAGACAGAGGCAGACGGAGCGACAGAGCAGCCTGAAAGGAAATGACAGATTATCTCAAAGCTACTGTCCATTTCCACTGTAGTCATAAGCCAATCATCTGCAAAAAGGGTGGAAAAATGCATCAGCATGCACACAGCGATATGAAGTGCAATCCACTCATCCTTTGTCACTTAACTATGGATATCTTTACTTGAAAGCCTTAAATAGTCTTTTGATAGTATCTGGAGTCCAATTTACAAAAATCTCCATGCGATTATTACTAGAGAGCGGCGGCACAATGCTCACCAGTCTGTGGAGGACTGGGCTGGCCTTAGAGGAGCTGGTATGTGTGGAGTATATCCTCCATCGTTACCTAAGGACACACCACAGGCGAGTGATCGTCATCAGACCTCACTAACTGCATGTGGTCCCAGCTCCTCTGACAACTAAAGGGACCCATCAGCGTTTCAGTCCACAGAGAGTGCCTCAAAAAGGCCTTTAAAGTGAGTAAAACCCATTCTCTTTAATTTTGATTACACTCTGAAAGTGTCTTTAGCATGCGGCGGCTAAATTGGGCTATCAGCGCTAAGTAGCGGCAGGGAAGAAAAGAGCCAATTATGCCAGTCACAGCCAGATGATGATTCTCATCTTAACTGTCTCTCTCGCTGTCTCTCTCTCTCTCTCTCTCTCTCTCTCTCTCTCTCTCTCTCTCTCTCTCTCTCTCTCTCTCTCTCTCTCTCTCTCTAACACACACACACACACACAGAAAGAGGGAGATGAATATTACTTCTTTTATGCTGAGATGAGACCCCACACACACACATCAGCTGACACACTTTCACACATTTATACATGTGTACACTCCGCTATATGTTACTGTATGCTCAGTTTAGGGTCCTGGGTGTAATTTAAATATTGATATCTCTTCCAGCAAATATCACAAATTCCCTTTTCATATAAAAAGTGGGAAGATATCCCCCTCACACCAGAACACCTTAGATTCATATTTTCCAGGTAATGTTCATAATATTCGGTTGATTAATATGCATTTTTATTTTCCAGATTTTTATGATGTATTAGACATGATAAATGCTTGTTGTGTGTTGTATATCACTGGAAAAACAAAGAAAAATCAAAGAAAACAGAGGTAACTTTTGTGACCCGGGAGATTTCTTTTCTAAAAAGCTTTGAAAATTCATTCTGTTTACCATTTCTCTCCACTTATGCAAGCATTCTTAGGCTGGTAATGAACAATCTTCAACATTCATAACCCCTTTACTGCCTGCTACTGCCTGGTGTTTACCAGGGGCATTAACCCCTAAGGGCCTCTATATGGGTCTACATTTCAGTTCATCACATTCACAACTATAACTCCTCATCTAATGCTCCTTCTGAAATCAGGGATATTAATCGGGAGCATGTCCCTCCTTTGCAGCAGTCTCTAGTGTTTATACTATATGCTGGGACACTGCTATGAGGATTTGATTGCATTCAGCCACAAGAGTATCAGTGAGGTTAGGTACTGATATTGAATGATTAGTTCTGGATCACGAACACCACTAAACTCATCCCAAGGGTACTGGATGGAGTTCCAAATCACACAGTCCTACTACTCTACAGCTCAGAGCCGGGGGTCTTATACCCCTCTAGCTGACACGTGGGACTGCCCTTGGTGACCTGGACCATGATGACTCGAGCGTATCCCACTCTTTTAGCAGTGCTTTTATGTGAACATTAGACAAGCAGTGTATACACAACTGCGCGCCTGTGTCAGCAATGAAGTCACCTGAATTTTACAAATCGGAAGAGGTATCTGGATACTTTAAAGAAATGGTGTATTGATAAATATTAGTGCCATACTAATAAAAGTCTAAAGACTCAGAAGCCAGTTAAGTCTATCAATGAGTTGTATTAAAGTGCACTCATAATAAAAGCACTTATATATTAGAAGAACAAAAGAAGGGGACAGAGCAACTGGAGAAACTGCTCAGTTTTAGGCCAGAAATCTCACATGCCAAAAATATTCCAACTGCTGTCAAGGTGTAAAAAAGCAAGAGAAATGTAGAGAAACCTAAATCAATAATGCCAATGTTTTCCTCCATTTAGGCAGCGTGGGTAGTGATACCTGTTAAAAGAGAAGTGCTGCACATTGCTTCCAGGCCAGGCGAGATGTTTACCTCTGGAAGTCCCCACACAGGAGCTGCTGCTTACACTCATTTACCTTACACTGGACCTGTGGTAGCAGGCTGCCGCCGGCGATGTGTGCATGCCGGGAAAGTTAACATTAAAAAAATGTAAGAAAGAGAGAGAGAGAGAGAGAGAGAGAGAGAGAGAGAGAGGAAAAAAAAGACGAAAAATGAAATGAAAAAATACAACTAAATTGTGCAAGGATCGCAGATATACACGTAGAAAAACTTGTTCTACACTCTATGTATATATATATATATATAAATTTTTTAATGAAAAATGTGACAGTGCTGCCTTAATATTTTGAGTTAACTCACCTTCTAATAGTTAACAACTTGCTGTACAACCTTTTAAGTTTAACAAACTCAAAATTATAATGCATCATGGACATATTTTTACATAGATACACAGCATTTGTAATACCCTAAAAGATTTTTTAAGCAGAATAGTTTACAAGTTTTTCCAACACAGATAAGAAAAACAATTAAACAAGCCAAGAATAATTGTTGCATTCAAATGGGTTCTTTAAGGATAAGGAACATTTTAATGATATCTTTTTTAATCTACAAATATTTGTAAATATTTGTAAATTGGTAAATAAACAGAGACTATAAACAATGGCAGCATTAGGAACATTATGCTACAACTGTACCTCAACTGATTTTGACAACTTTTGTCTATTTCCCACACCTGTCTTGCACAGATCTCCTAGCCGGACATTCAAATAATATACTGAATATTGATTTCCAAGTTTGTAGTCAGACATCCAAATGCTGAACTAATTTGCACGTTGTTCAGACATGCCAGTATAGTCCTGGAGTGACCTATGCAATATTGAAATGTAACAGGTGTCTGTTGTTTGCTGGTTTGCCTGGTCCTTTGAGTGTTCATACACCGTAGGGACAAAAGTATTGATATAGATTTGTTTTTCAGGCTTTGTGCTAGGTCCCTTACTTCCAGTGAAGGGCAATCTTAATGCTTCAGCATATCAAGACATTTTGGACAACACCATGCTTCCAACTTTGTGGACACGGTTTGCGAAAGAACATTTTTTATTCCAGGTTTTGTGCACTGGGACACAGTCCCTAAACTGTGTCCCTAAAGACATGGTTGGATGAGTTCGGAAGAACTTGATTGAACCGCACAGAGCCCTGACCTCAACCCCATTCTACACCTTTGGGATGAACTGAAATGAAGATTGAGAGCCAACATTTCTTCCAACATTAGTACCTGACCTCATAAATTTACATTTACATTTACACATTTAGCAGACGCTTTTTTATCCAAAGCTACTTCCATTTTCTAACTACAGGGGGCAGTCTCCCTGGAGGAACTTGGGGTTAAGGGTCTTGCTCAGGGACCCAGCGGTGGTATGCTGAAGGTAGGATTCGAACCCATGACCTTTTGGTCCAGAGGCAGGTATGATACCCAGTAGGGCACCACCATCCCATTAAAATGTGCCCCAGAATGAACAGGCACAAATTTCCCAAAACATTTTTAAAAAATGCCTTCAGTGAAGAGTGGAAACTGTTATAGTTGCAAACAGAGATCAAGTTCATCTTAAAGTCTATTTATTTGAATGCAATGTCAATAAAATCCTATTGGTGTAATGGTCAGGCGTCCCAATACATTTATTCATATAGTGTAGTTCTATATTCTTAACTTTTATTAGAGAACCACTGGCAAACCATTTTTAAGGGTGTAAAGAATTCTCTCTCATGTATAAAATATTTCTTTCCACCCTACAACTTTAAAATCGCTGGAAGACATTAGAAACAGCCTGTATAGGGGAAAGAGTGTGAGAGAGAGAAAGAGAAGCGAGAGAGAGAGAGAGAGAGAGAGAGCATGTACCTTTTCACTCCTTCCTTACAAGGAGAAAAGAGGCTTTCAACAATCCTGGCTGTTCTTCTAAACACACCTCAGGCACACCATAGAGCAGAGAACATCCTTAATGTGCTCTGTTGTATCCTTATCGCCTATAAGAATACATCCCACTCTCCTCACCCTCACACCCCCTAAACTGCAGTCTGAGTGAGCCGCATACACTACAATGTCTAGAATCGTTATCCCAAACCTTCAGTCACAAGAGCCAGGAACTTCTCCTGAGAGCAAGTTGAGTTAGCCTGCTGAAGTTCAACTAAAACCCTTTCAGTCTCACTCCCCGTGTCTTTATTTCTCTCTCTCTCTCTCTCTCTCTTTCTTTCTTTTGTCCTCCCCTGTCACTTCCCTGGGTTCTCTCTCTCTATGCCTTATCTCCTTCTCACAAGAGCTTCCTCAGTCTGTGGTGTTTAACAGACTGTCACTGCTCAAACACAGACAGAGCGATGCACACACATTCAAATAAAACCTCTGCATATCACATAAGCCCACCCTTACAAACGTCCATGTTTGTGTTTATCCTCATATTGTCATGATATGGATATCTAATCGCATTGTAGATGTAACTCAGGCGCCAAGGTCTAAATGAAGAAAAGAAAATTCTAGCTGCCATTAGTCTTCACCTTCCCTCTTGCAAACTCACACACTAACAGCCCGTGTGAGTGTGAGCTGTCCTCAGGCAGTGAATGTGTTTCTCAACATCATGCCGAGCCGGCAGAGCTCACACTACCGAACAAGAAAGGAACGCTCAAAGTCACCTCAGTAATCCACACTGACAAGAGCAAGGGAAGATGAAGTTCAGCCCCTAAATGTTTGCTCTGTTCCCACCCTGCTCCCCCTCTGTACTCCTCTAATGGGACTGTTTTTACTACGCAAATGAAAACCTTGCATGGTGTCTTTAACTGCATCTCTCCAATGTATGGCTTTCTCTTTAAACTGCAGCAAACCAAAAATATATTTTTTCCTCATCAAATAACATCAACCGACCCTTACAGTATGAGCATTTCATGATTAATAAACCAATAGAAACTGTCAAAAATGAACAAAATAAAAAAAAGTTTCCATATCCTAATGAATATTGTAAAGGTTTTGTTGTGCCAAATGATGAGATATAACTTAAAAGCTACTTTTGCAAATTGCATGTAAAAAATAAATATTGCAATTGCATGATTTCAGGCAATTGGCAATTGGGTTACAAGTTTAGGCTTGGTTACACATATGCTTCACACATATGGGTAAGTACAGCTCTTACAGTAAATGCAACTTCTTTTTTATTAAGATTTTGTGACATCTGATGGTCTTTAATGAAGTGAGTACAACTTACTCGAAAAACAAATCATCAGTGGTCATCCACCCGCTTACTCTAAACATTTAAAACATATTAACCTCTGTAATTCTATGTAAAACCTTGGCTGACAGTAGCTCTATGAGAACATCTGTATCAATGAGCACTGCTCCATAAGTAGCAAAAAATTGGCTACAGAAACAGGAACCACCCATTTCATGTGATTTAACTGGTTTTGTGAACTTGCAATGTTTATTGATACATCATGGCCAGTTGTTGTCTGTTATATTAGCAATACAGGCTGAACTACTAAACTGCAGCAGAAAGCATAAATGTCAGAAAATCCACCCAAACCTAATCATTACAATGAAAGTAACATGTATTCATACATGAATGATTCTTTTTTGATGATGATGAAAAATAAGAACGATATAAGCTAATTAACAGAAACCAACAAGTCACTTAGGATTCTCTGAAGCTCCACCTTTCAGCTGGCTTCAGGTTTACTAATAAGTAATATCTCTGAAGTGTCAGTTAATCAATTAAGGACAACTCTTTGCTTTTCAAATGGTACTCTACAAAATCAAAAGCTACTGAACTGAACTGAAAAAGAATAAATTGCTGACAACCCTGTGTGTGTATTTGATTGTTGAATATATTTCAGAGTAACAGGACTGTATAACTTTTCGCTCAATCAATTTAATGACTGGAGTTTACAAAAATGTATATATGCAATCCAGATAATATAATATTTTTTAGAGTATGTGTTACAGAATTTGTGTGAAGAACTTCACATTGTCATTGACATTTTTATATCGAAAGAACAGATTCAAGTCTTTAATGCCTTATTGATCAGTATGTTTAACTCAATTACAAGTCCACCTGATCAGATTTTCTGAACTATTCAATAGATTTCAACTATTACTCATTGATATATCTCAAGAATTTCTAGCACTGCTTGATCTGGACAATGTTCAATGTTTAATCTCAGTCTGCAGTCCCAATTCTCATAGCTCTCTGCTATCGGTGTCAACCATGGGAGGATGGGCACTTTTGAGTCTGGTTCCTCTCAATGGTTTTTCCTCATGCTCTTAAGGAGTTTTTCCTGCCACCATTACCCTCGGATCCGCTCGGGTGCGGATTACCGTGGAGCTGCTCTGTGACAACACTGGATGCACAAATAAATTTGAACTGAATTGAATTGTCCTGAACTGAATTGATCTCCAACAGAATTGTTTTACAGTGACTGTTTCAATGTAACTAAACTGTCCTCTTAGCTCATGTGGTGCTGACCATCCTTTAATTTTCCTTCTCAATCAAACAGGACTGCAGCAGAGAGCTAGATGAAGCACACATGGTTTGTGTGAGTGTGTGTGTATGTGTGTCTGAGCACAAACTCCTACTGCTCCTCTCGTCTTTGCTGCCAGTGCTGTATTAAAGTTTGATAAGCTGTGGACACAGGGTCTTCTTTCATCTCTCTCCCTCTCTTCCTGTGCCGGAGACTGGGGGTCACCTTAAAACTGCCAAGCAGCCTTAAAACTCCTCTACAGTCTACACCGCAAGCCTTCTCAAAAGTGCCATTTTCTGATTCTTCCGCTACAGACCTGCGAAGGTCTTTCATACACAGTATACACTGATCCAAAAACCAGAGGAGTGGGCGAATCTGCTTACCAACATATGCAAGATGAATTGCTTTTACTAGTGTTGAAATGTGAAGAAGCCACCAATATTTTTTTATTGAGTACATGCCATTCAGTCAGATACAGGACACAGTTTGCATAAGTTGCCACAAGCAGAGCACCTGCTGGGCTAACCATCATGGCTCCAGTCTACACACACTGGCATGGCACAGCAGCTCTGCTGAAGCTGCTTTACAGGTTGCCAAGTCTTTCCCAGTAATCCCCAGTTATGTGCCACTGGATATAGAACAGTAAACGGCAGCCACACAGAGCGCCTGGCATCATGGGGCGCTGTGGAAAATCCAATGTAGGAATGTTAATCTTTCTCACTGTGAATGTTATAAAAATATTTGCCTTGAGTAAAAATTGCCAATGTAAGACATTTGAAAGGACAACTAATGTTTAGCAGAGTTCAAGCCTGGAAACTATAATTGTATTGAAAGGCTGACAACAGGAAGGAACTCAGGACATTCAAGTGTGTGTGTACGCATGTTTGTCCTGAAAACCAGGGATAAGCAGCCTTACTGGGACCAGCATAAAGTAAAAGCGGTGTCAAGGCTAGAAAAAATACTGAATACATATATTCACTATGGGCTACTCTTTCAAAATTACAAGAAAACATTGGAAATACCTAAAACAAACGTAACTGACTGCTTTTGAAATGTAATGTAATGTACATCATGTAATTTAATGGTTACAAAAGCTTATACATGAGTTTCATCGAAATAAACACCCCTTGCCTTTATCACAGCAGCACAGTTTCACAGCATACTTTCCAGCAATTTTTGGAAATGTGTGTCCAAACCTTCCCAGCACCTTTTGCTCTCATTTGCTGGACGCTCATTTTGATCTTGTCTGTCCAGCTTGTCGAGTGCCAGCTCAAAGGAAGAAGGATCCGGGAACTCTGGAGGCCAAGACATAATTCTCAAAACTTTTTGCTTTTCCTTAGACTGGATATAATTTTGGCACAATTTTGAACAATGCTTGGGATCATTATTCTTTTGAAGAATGGAATTTTGTCCAGTTATATGTAAAGCAGAAATAATTGTGTGATGTTGAAGAATCGAGTAAGCTTTCTTTTTTCATGATCCAACACAAATAAAATGTCAATGCACTAAAAACAGATATGATATGTATATATAGTAACCAGAAAGAATATTTGTGGATTTTCACTATATTTAATCACCTTAAATCGTAAAGTAAGGAACACGTTTTCGGGCCTAACAAGGCTATATATGATTAAAATAAACAAGCCTGTGTGTGTATATATGCATGTTTGTGTTTCTCACAAAAATTACCAGTGAAAACCCTCTCTGTGGGTAGCTGCTGCTGCCTGGGGACTGGAGAGGTTCAGGCTGGCAGAGGGAGGGCAGCTGTGGGGCAGAAGAGGACTGGCAGCTTCAGGCCTCTGAGGGGGGCTGACGGAGGTGCAGCGAAGCCCATGGAGCAGTCATAGAGCTCAGCTGGGCGGCCCTGGAGGCCTTGGCTCTGGAGGGCATCGCACTGCTCCTGCCCCACCGCTGTCATCTTGACCCACTGACTCCCTGTAGATCCTGGCGCCATGCCAAGCCGTAATGGCAGCCTGCACACAAAGGCACTCTGCCAGTGTCCTGCTGCGAGTCTGTGACTAGCAATGAATATAAATCAGCTACACACGCGTATGCGCGCGCGCGTGTGTGTGTGTATGATTGTGTATTTTCAAGCTTTTTGTGTCTTAGTCCATTAATCCGCTGAAACTAGATATGTGTGTATCATTGTGAACGTCAGAGTGAGTCACTGTTCTGTAGTTTTTAACGGGGGGTAGAGCAATTCATGAATTCAGTCAGATATAACCTACAGCTAAAAGTTTCCTTAAAATAAAATCACTCAAATACAAGTAAAATTAACTTGGGAAATGCAAGAAGGAATTACAGGTCAAAAATAGTACTAAATTAATTACATCATTAGATGAATTAATTAGATCGTTAGATGGTTTTATTCCTATTCATCAAAGGAGTAACACCACAGCATAAACAGCATCTATCAAGATCCAAACCACAGTACGTTAGGCTATTTTTCTCCTGCTGTGAGATCTGTGGTCTACAGTGAAAGCTGGTTAGGCTTGAAAAGCAGATATGCAACCTGAAATGTTTTTCATCAACAAACATACAAACAAACAAACAAACAAACAAAAACAAATAAGCAGATATTTTTACCCTAAGCAGGCCTAACATTTTAACATTTTCGTTACCGTGTTCCAAAATCCCACACTGATTTAAACAAAAATAAAACTTTTTTCTTTGTTTCTTTTCCATAGGTTGTATGTATGTTACGTACCTATGAAAAATTGGGCAGCTGGGTGGCCTAGTGGTTAGCGATTTGCCCCTGTGACCAGAGTTTGAATCATGGGTTTGAATCCTAGGACTGCTAGAGTCATCACTGAGGTACCCATGAACATGGTACCGTCCCCACACATTGCTCCCCGGGTGCTCCTCATTGGTGGCAGCCCCCTGCTTCACTTGGTGAATGGGTTAAATGCAGAGATAGAATTTCATATCGTTCACACTGTGGTGTGTTGTGTTGTGTTGTGTTCCCCGGTGACTATAAGGGCCCACTTCATTTCATGTAGGCCTACTCTAATAAAACTGTTGGTGTGGAAAGCTATGAGACCCTGTAGTTGGATTTGGATACATGCATACGCTAGTTCAAATGTTTTTGTACAGTACCAAAAAAGATTCTATGGTCTCCTGGGTTCTGATAGTGGAACCTTTTTGGTGCTATATAGGATAATTTCAAAATAGTCTTTTATAGAACCGTTTATTTTGTGTCATTCATTACAGAGAAACAGGACAACAAACTATGTAGGCGTTCAAATGGTTATTTGATTGTAAATTGTTCATTTTTAGGGTGTAGACTATGAATCCTATTTGGGAAGGTGAAATTGCTTCAAAATATAGACCAGTTTAGACCAAGTATTTGATGATATCTATCACAGCAGCTTTAGCACGACATAGTTACCAGAACACACAAGAAAACAACACATTTGGCATTGACATCTCTGTAATCCACAGTTTAACAAAATTACATTTACATTAATGCTTATAGAAAGATATAGATGATATTTACCTTGCTTCAACCACAAATTGTATAGCAACTGTAAGCCACTAAAACATAGTTATAACTATCTAAATTGCAGGGTAAATGGGACATGAACCCACCCAGAAACAGATTTATCAAATACTTCTTTATAGTCCTCAGCAGATACCGTTCATATCCAGTTTTCATGTCAGGGTTTGGAATCATTCTTTTCACAACAAATGAAAAACAATTGGAAAAAAAAACAAACAAAAAAATAATTACGAACATGATTTTCTAACCTCTTTCAAACACATTAATTCAACAAACAAACAAACAAACACACACACACACACACACACACACACACACACACACACACACACACACACACAGACACTTTGAATGCTGTACAAAATTATTTCTGCATATAATTCTGTCTAAGGTGTCTGCTGCTCCTAAGAGTCCATATGCTTGCACCTGCTACCATCCTCCACATTTCACTCCTTCTTCTCTCCCTGTCTCTCTCCAGAAGATCTCTATAAGACTCCTCCCTCTGACCCACACAGAACAGTTACTCATCCTGAGCTGCTTTCCACTGCCTTTATCTCTCAGCATCAACACGTACTAGTTTTATTTCATCTGCTTTTACTTCAGAGGGATCTTTTATTGGGGTGAAACAAAGATGCACTCTAAGTATAGGAAGTGCGTCAACCAGTTAGGAACAACCACTATTTTCCCCTCAGTAAAGCTTCAACCAATACTGTGATTCGCCCAGATGTGTGTGTGTGTGTGGTGTGTGTGATGTGATGGTGTTCTACTGTGAATATAGTTGATATGAAATTAATTGTGTGCGTGTTTGTGCTCTTTGTGTTCACTGCGTGCATTGGGGTGTGTGTGTGTGTGTGTGTGTGTGTGTGTGTGTGCACTCCTGGAGTGTTGGCCTGAGGCCCAATGCTGCGTCTCACAGATAAAGCCTGCAAACTTCTGAAAGCCATGCTGTGAGTGGGCCCTCTCTATCACCGTGGCAACCTCGGAACATTCCCGTGGTTTTCCTTTGCCACCTCTTTTGGGCTTTCATCATGGCACTGAAGAGATTGCCTGCCCCATCCCCCTCTACACACACACACACACACACACACACACACACACACATCATTTCCTCCCCCGTTTCTTCATCAAAAACTCCTCGATATGAAAATAAAGACACTGTTTGCCCGATCCAGAGGAAAGAGGCAGAGAAGGAGTGCAAGCTTTTTGAAAGTAGAGCTTAACAACTCAGCATGACACAGCACACATGAGAGCACTCCCTCAGTTCAAATCAAGTGCTTTTAGATTATTTCTACTCCATTTCAACTCCACAGAGACTGTAAGACGCTGCTAAAATTCACTTCAAGTAAAGATTGTGTACTTGTGTGTCCTTGCAATCAGTTGTCATAAATCCCTCCCCTCTCTAAATGAGAATGGTAATGTGTAAAGTGCTTGTGCACTGAATCTGGATAGAAAGCATTACAAGTGTGAAATAGTGTCTTCCCATCCGGCTGTGGTATCTAGCCGCAGTGGGAGTAATTGCATTGTGTTTTTCTCAGCTCTCTCTAATGGCTCGTCATTGTGTTGAAGCCTGCCTTCCGCGATCTTTTAACTCGGGGAGTTTTCTCCGCAGAACAAGTGCCCCTTCTCCATTCAGCTCGGGATGACCTCGGGACCCCTTCTCACACCCCTCTCCCCTCAACCCCATCTCTCTCCCAGGCCCCCGTCCACCCCTCCAGCTCTCTCTCCAAAAATCCCCATGCACCTGTTATGTGTAGAAGGCCTCACCAAAAAAAAAATGTACATGTTTTTCCCAAATTCTCGCTTAATCTTTAGTCTGATTCTTTAGAAGTTGCTGTTATACTCAAACATGATTCAAAACAAATCAGTTTTGATTCATAACTTATTGAAACAAGTCTGAAAAAGTGCAGATTCTTAAATATCAATAGGTGCCAGAATTGTGTTCCTAAGCAGAAAAGGGGATATCTAGTATCACTTTCATTTGATGAAAATATCCACAGAACTGTAGTTACGTAATTACATTTGAATAGTACATGAAAACAAGAGTAAAACCTGAAGGTTAACCTCTTAAAGTCTATTTATACTTAACACTTATCACTACTACGATTTATACTCAGTAACTACTTTGAAACTTTGAAGTATGCAAATTTTCCACCCGTGGAACTAATAAAGGGTTATCTTATCTTATGTAAGGTATGTAATTATAATAGAGAGAAATGTAAATTTGGACCCACGGACTGTTCTTTAGGGTTTAAGGGGTTAACTTATGGGCCTTTTCTCCGAGCACCAACCAACATCCCTCTTTCTTTCCCTCTTTCTCTCTTGGGTCTGTTCACAGTTCGGGAAGACTTCAGACAGCGTGACCTATTGTTCGGAGGCTGCGCCTTTGACCCAGTGGCTGAGCGGGGGCATTCCCCCCTTTGTCCCCTCGTTATAGCGAGCCCCTCTTTAAGCAGGACCGCAGCGCTCCTCTGTTCCCACGGCAACCCCTCCACCCAGGCCCCGCACCCTGCCAGGGTGAAGCTATGAGGTAATGTTTACCGAGCGAACCCCTGATCACTCTGACAGCCTCTCCTCACTGCTAATTAAAAGATCCTCCAGCAGCCAGCACCAGCAGAATGACAAGCTAAGCCCTGTGTGATGTTCAAAGTAAAAGAGTGAGAACTACAGTAGAAAAAAAGGGGAGGGGGGATTAAGAGATAGAGGAGAGTGAGAGATGGGGGAAATGTGGGAATGAAAATAGCAAATAAGAGAAAGTGGGTTGGCACAATAAAAATATAGCATTGCAACCACAATAGCTTCATATGAATATATATAGTCAAATTTGTAGTTCAATACACTATAAAAATAATGCTGTTTATTCAGTGATAGGAAACAAGTATTTAATAACTTTAATGACCATATATTTCCAGTGCACGTGTCCACTTCAGATTTAGACACGTCTTTTGACTTTGTACTTATAAATATGACAAAAGGTGTGCATTCATAAACACAAAAAAATAAATGTTTAAAATAAAAATTTATTCAGACTCCATACAGGAATAACAGTACTTTGTTGCAAAGCCACATTTGGCACTTACAGCTTGCAGACATTCATTCATTCATTCAGGTTCATTTTTGGCCCATTTCTCTTAACAAACCATTTTCAGTTATATCGTGTCACTAGGGTCTCAGGTTGAAATTGCAATTTCAAAATTCTCCTTAAATTTACACTAGTAGTTAAGTGAGGAGACTGGTTAGGACATGCAACTATCACTACTGTTTAAAAAAAAATTATTTTGGCTTTAAACGCAGAGTCGTTTTCTTGTAAGAACATTCATCTTCTGCCCAGCTACATTTCAGCAGCTGATAAGATTCAGTTCTCCTCTCTTCCTACAATATCTGCTAGTACATCACTCTGTTCATGTTTCCTTCAGTAATGTGTTATGCTTCACTACCATTTGAATAGAAGCAGCCTCATATCATGATGTTCCCACCTCCATTTTTCAATTCTATAGTGTTTTTGGGCTCTTACACCCACAAATGCAATTGATTATTGGCAAAGTGTACTATTTTACATGATCCAAAACAGTTCTGATATAAAAGTTTCTTCGTTTTTAGCAAAGAGGTTTTGGGATGGGGTGTAGGAATGGAGATTACTGTAGTGCAGTTCACTGCTTAGTCTCTGCAACTGTTATACTCACTGCTTTCAGATCTTCCTGTAACTCCTTTTAAGTAACTACTGGCTTCTTTCTTACCTTCCTTATGAGTAATCTGGAGGAAATGTTACATAGCACACCTGTTCAGGTATCTTAATACGATTTTCTCTGTCCATTTCATTTCTTAAACATAGCTTTGTTTATACATATGTATATGTTAATATGACTTTTTTTATTGTATTACAGTAAAAAGATATGATGCGTGTGCATCTGAAGTGGATATGTGCATTACAAGTCCATATTAAATTAAAAAAAATAAACAAAAATATCTGAATATTTGTTCCTCCTCACTGTCTATACTCTTTGTTTTTCTTCATGATCCATAAGCGCCAATCTTTACTCTGTAGGAATGTTACATGATGAATGGACCAATAGAAATGGTCCAAAATGATGTGGAATAAATTCTTGCATTGAAGTTGTTGTTTTGCTCATGTAAAGTGTTGAAGACATGGTTTTTAATATGTATGTCGGTGTAATATATGCATTTACCTGTATGTGTGTGTACTGGCTGATTAATAGACTGATGTGTGAGCAGATTTAAATGTTTTTACTTAATAAAAGCATGCCAATAAAGCAAGTTGAACAGAGAGGGAGAGAGAGAGACAGACGGAGAGAGAGAGAGAGAGAGAAAGAGAGAGAGAGAAAGGGAGAGAGACAGAGAGAGATAAAGAAAGAGAGAGAGGGAGGGAGAAAGATAGCATTGAGCACTAGAAGCACAGATGAAGCTGCACCATCTATAGTTACTTTCCACATATCAGTGTATCATGAGCTTGAAAAATTGCTGCCATTGAAAGCTCCCACATTAATATCAGTGTGGTCTTATCAACTGTGGTTATAAGCAAAACAAAGAAACACAGACACACACACACACACACACATACGCCCCCCCCCCCCACACACACACACACACAAACACACAGAATATTCCCTGGAGGAGATGTGAGGAAGACGGGATGAGAGCAAAAGGAAGGCGCACGCCTGCGAGACAGAGAGAGGAGTGGAGCGACTGACACCGCTCTCCGCGTCGCGGCCTGCTAGATATTTTTAAAATGTTGATGCCTGGAGCTCAGACTCACTGCACAGTTCATCTGGAGTTTCAGCAGGAAACCACACAGCCATCTAAAGCAGCACAGCAGCCATACAGACAACAAGCGCCAAGACACCAAACACGTTAATATAACTTATTTATATACAGTCTATATCTACTGTAAACCTTAACACTGATAGCAGTGCAGTCAAAACCTCTTAACTCTCGTCTTTTTCTTCTCATACACTGTTTGAAAATATCAGTTTTATTTTGCACTCAGTGAGCATTTCACGATAAGTGGGCTAGATGAATTTATCCAAAAGTACTTCGAATAAAGTGTAGCTACATTAACAAACATTAAAGTTAGGAATGTTTTTTTTTTCCTTTTTATACAAATCTACAATTTGTATTAAATGCTTCAAGCTGATCTCATTACAAGCATTTGTAAAGTCTTGGCTACACTGAAAATGAGGGTAATCCTCAATGCATCTCCAAGTGTACGTAATTTTTCCCTCCTAACCTAATGAGCCCAATAAACTAACTTGTAAAGTAAAGAGAATTAAAGCAAATATCAAAAACATTAGAAAACATTCAAAAATGTTAGCAACATTATGCCAGTGCATAATTCACATAAACTTTTATTAGGGTTGGTAGAAAATTCAATATATATAAAAACAATATTAATATTAAATAATTTTTCATATTCACACACACAGACATACGTATATGTATGTATGCATGTGTGTGTGTATGTGTGTGTGTGTGTGTGTGTGTGTGTGTGTATGTGTGCCTTTCCCAAAAAGAAAAGGCATTTGAGAGAATGAAGGCCAAAACAGAGTGCTTCTCTCATCAATGACAATCTCTCCAGTTTCCCGTCTGTTTCTCTCAAAAATCCCAAACATGATCATACTCTCAAAGGTAAAGTGGTGAAGTGAAAACCACTGTCAGATCTGAGTGGTGTCACTCCAGGACAGAGAAGATGCTTAAAGAACAGCCAGACATCTCCCTCTCCCTCTCTGTCTCTCTGTTATACTATGAGCAGACAGACAGAAGATGAAACCCCTTAAAGAATGAAAACTACTAGCAGGCATTATGCTTATGAAGGGGGGGGTGAATGTAATCTTATAGAGAGGATTGTATGTCAGTGTGTCTGAATTAAGAGGGCTCTGAACAGACATAATTAAGTGCAACCTTATTAGAAGGAACTCATTATAATGGTAATTACAGTACAACTAGAGCAGTCACCTGCTATATCATCTACTTATTATGACCATCCTACTCCTTTTATTCACTCTATTGCTCTCAGCGCAGCTGCTCTAACATAACTATAGCCAGTGCCTTCCAGGAGCAGAGAACTGTTTTGGACTGTACATCTTACCACAGAGAATATTCAACAGGAGATCTTCTTGTGTATTCAGAATTCATTTGGCTACTTTTTTTTTTTTTTGATTTTTGAACAAAACATTTCCTTAATGGTAACTTTATAGGGGAATGGTAAAAACATTCTTATCTTTTTTGTATGTTAATGTAAAGACATTTTATTCTCAATAATTTATAGGGCATTTCTATCAGTCCAGTCCTTATGAAATGTTCACACAATGGAAAGTGTAGCTGCTCTCTTCAAATCGGAACAAACTGGGGACGGTGATATATTGATTGGTCTGGTTGCAGTCATAATGGTAATGACAAACAAATGAGTGTATTTGTGTTTGACATTGAGGTACTGCTCCCTGTTGCCTTTCAGTCTCGCAATGATGACTGCTTCCTAAGATAGGCCCTTTATGAGTATGCCCTTGTCTTCTTTTATGATATGCAGAGAGAGGGAAAGCAGATGAGAGAGAGATAGAGAGCTTTCCCAGCATGAGCCAGGTCCTATCCATAGCCCCCCGCAGACTGTTTATAACCACCATCTCAGGGGGAGGCAACAGCATCAGATAGAGAGAGAGAAAGAGAGAGAGAGAGAGAATGATGAGAAATAGGGAGAAGAGGGAGGAAGTCATCAAAGTGAATGAGGGAGAGGGTGACTGGAAGAGAGAGGTGAGAGGGAATACAAATAGATGACAGAAGCTGGAAAGGAAAAAGAATTAGCGTATGGGAGCGAGAGAGCATGAGAGAGAAAGAAAGTACAAAAAGAAGGTCTCTCTCTCTCTGTCTCTCTCTCTGCATCCCTCTGTGGGCGTGAGGTAGGGGGTGGCAGTGCAGTCTCTGGTGGTACACATTTATCTACTTCACTATGAGAATTACCCATCATGCTTTTCATACGGTTAAACACTGCATTCCACTCAGTGGTGTCTGTTTACAGTAATTATTGAGGGCACAAAGCTACAGCTTGGGCCTTTACACGTTTTAAACATCTACACAAAAGTGCCACCACAGAGACACATGCACCAGTATAAAAGTGAACATTGGAGCTATTCAGGCAGATGAAGGTTCCTAAATGATTATTGGTTTGGATATGTGGTTCTAGATCAAAATCTGTATTGGTTTAGGGCCTTTATAAGGAGGTTATGTTGTTTGGATGTTCCTTATTCTCTACGAAAAGTTCTTTTTACGTGCAACATCTCATTTACAATTTTTTTGAGGAACCGTCCACTGAAAGGGTCCTTATGTAACCAAAACTGGTTCTTCTATGGCATCAGTCCAAGACCTCCTGTGGCACCTTAAGCATGCATGCTGCTAAAAAAAATAACACTGCCAATAATAGTCCAAGAGTAAAATAACAAATCATCAGGCATTAACAGAAGTTCACTTCATGAATGCCTCTCTCTCCATTTTCAACCGGTGCTCGCTCGCAGTCAACTGAATGTTTATTAGACGTTTACAATACATTTTAATTAAACACACAGGTGTAATTCTTAAAAAAAAGATCAGCAGTGACGCATCAGAGTGGCAGGTAAAGAGAATGAGAATGTTATTGTTGCTGCTCATGACAGGAGCTGATTCATTTAGTTCTAGAGGACAGCAACCCTATAAAAATGCCACAAAATTTATCATCCTATAAACAATGGGGCCCATGAACACACACACACACACACACACACACACACACACACACACACACACACACACACACCACACACGCATGCTGTCTATTGCCACAGTAGCCGTGTTATTTGACAGAGAAGTGGTGCTGGCTAATTTCCCTCAGCTTCTCCTTTTCTTATCGTGACAGTGTGGCCTCTCAGCTAATAGCATGTTTTAATTAGCCCTTAGTTCCCCATGTTCCCCCGTCAGAGATACGGCAGGAGGAAATCCCTCCAGACCTTACTCGCATTACAACACTAGTGCCTCCCTCGCTCTGCCTCTACAGCTCACTTATGTATTGTACACATACAGTACACATTCACTCACACAAACCAATTCTCTGACTTCGTTCATTGGTGGACGATCCCTTTACTTGTGTGTTGAAGAAAGCCTTTTGCATGTTTACAGTGTTTGCAGATCTTTTGGAAAGTTGTATAAAGTTGGGGTTCATTCAAGTGCAGAAACACCATAAAATATCTAGACACCACATGAAATTGCTGTTTTCACCTTTTGTGAGGTGCATCTATTGCGACACCTATTGCATGTAACTGAGCGCAAACAACTTGTGTAATCTTGACAGAGAAGCACGGACAATAGAATGGAACAGCCACACATAAACCTAAGGTCACCATGCCCAATTCCAAGCATCATTTACAGTATAACGTTCCCCAACACTGGATTGATGGAGAACAATCTAGTAACTCTGTGGTGCATTACAATGTAGTTCACCATTCAGAACTAATCACCTAACATCAGTGTCTGACCTCACTAATGCTCTTGTGGCTGTATGCTATCAGATCCTCACAGCAATGTTCCAACATCAGTTGTAAGCCTTTCTAGAAGATTAGAGGCTGTTACCACAGAAAAGAGAGACAATCTCACCTATGAATACCTTTAATTTCAGAAAAAAAAACATTGAACAAACAGGTGTCTGCAAACTGTATAAATATCAGTCTACATTTCTATCACTGCTAGTATTTGTCTACTTATCTTTCAAGTATTGCTCACACTCACTGATGATGATCCAAGAAATCCTTTCTGGCACCTTTTTTAAACGTGTATCATTTAGTTCTGCTTCAGTGCAGTTTCTGCTGGATGGGTCACTGACACCACATCATCTGTATGAATCAATAAGAAAATGCCATTCAAAAGAGGAAAGATGCAGAGGAAATGAACTCTACAAGATCTCTACAAGAAAGGTGTGGTGGTCAGCTGACAAGCCGGTGAAATAAGTTTGTACATTCTATGCTTGATGTCACATGCATTCACAAAATCACAAAAACACTTGAAGTCAAATCTTTTCTCTTCCCTCTCATCTGCTTCCTAACAAAAAATCTGACCTCTGACCTCAGCAAGCCTATTCATTAATGTTTAAGGCAATTACAGAGCATGGGAAATTAGACCAACACATTCAATGTACTCCTAAACACACACACACACACACACACACACACACACACACACACACACACTCAAACACACTCACATACAAACACACTCACACACATTCACACGCTTTTCCCTTTTTCCGCATGTTTACCCTATTAAAAATGTTTTTGATATTTTGTGAAGAATGGACTGACAGAATGGACTAAAATTACATTTCTGTATGTTAAAGTTAACAAGGTATATGAGATCTGAGGTTTATTGAGCCTGTTTGTTATGGGGTTGTTATGACATGCATACACAGCTTCAAAGTAATGAATAAAACTTTTAAACGAAAGTATAAAAAGCCTTCTTTTGCCATTTTTCATTGCTTTTAAGCCATTGTACTCTAAGGGTTTGTGTGTGGGCGCCAACTTACATATTAGTTTAAAGGAACTGAATAATTAATAGTAGTTCCTCAATAATAAGTCTTAAGATTAATAACTGGAGTAGCTGATTTCAATTTTTAAACAAATCGTTTCGAATGAAGGAGAGACAAATACTCAGGGACACAGAATGAGAGAGAGAGAGAGAGAGAGAGAGAGAGAGAGAGAGAGAGAGAGAGAGAGAAGGGAAGCAGATTCATTGAAGAATATGTTCTTTGTTGTGATGTAGCCAGGGAGCAGATAGGATGACCAACCTGTTTACAGCTCTGATTGGAATTACACAAGCAGAAAGCATCCCCCCCACCGAGGTCCAAATGAGCAGGTCCAAAGGACAGGGAGAGCGGTTAAACGCTACTGAGGGGGAGCTCATTATCTGTGAATGGGGGTGATTAATGTGCGAAAATGAGGCTCGGCGGGATGCGGCGAGGGGCCACCACTGCCTCTGACCCCCATTCACACCCAGGCATTCACTCAAGTGCTCCACAGGGAGGGAGCATCGCAACAAACACACACAATGCTGCCTTTTCTGTGTCTGATCTGCTCTGCGTGCAAGTCCGTACGTGTGAGTGTGTGCATGTGCACGTGTGTGTACTGTGCCCAGACTAAGGGGTTACGTCACTCTAAGAGGAGAGGACAGACAGAGGAGAAAGAGGGGAGGAGATGGAAGCTGCTAAACAGTATTGCAACTCCACCCAGCTCCACCACACTGAAAACAGAATAGCACCACCTGTTGGCTTTTTACTACGAAAAGACATTTTTAAAAGGCCTGTAAAGCCAGGAAAGCACTTTTTATTGTAACCGTAACATAATGAGGCTCTATCTAACACATTAATGCCATTATGAGGCAGCTAGGACCAGGATAATGAGTGTCCAGTGTCAAACAAAATACAATGAGCCATCATTCTCCTCAAATATTATCTGTCAGCTCAACAGTCATTCAAATTCGAGCGTTATTGCATGGGTGTAACTGTAACGAAGGTAGTGCAGCGTTAGCCGTGTGTGTGGGCTATGGCAGGCTGATAAATATCTGGTTGTATAAATAGCACAAAAGGTTAATAGGTGGCGGAGAGGAGCGGGGAGGAAGCTCTGGTAAGGTCGAAGGTCAAATGATGAGCGAACACAAAGCCATTACAAAGACAGCACTCAGCTGGGGTCTGTTTGTGTAGGCAGTGCCAGGGTCAAGCACAGAGAGTGACTCACACGCACACACACACACACACACACACACACACACACACAAAGACATTGCCACAAAGACACACAAAGACCGTTTCCTACTTCCACTGGCACACATATATTTACGAAAAAAATGAACACACACACACACACACGTTTCCACCTCCCAGTTGTCAATAGCTCTTTGTGCATCATGCATGCAAAGTGGGGGAAAAAAACCCCTTCCATCTCCTTCTGAGACCTACAGTAGGTACTGCAATATGCACTGCAGCACGCAAAGAAAGAAACTCACCATCTCGCACGCACACACACACACACACACACACACACACACGTCTGTTTTCTACAAGAGTCATGAAGTAATGACCAATTGCTTTGGGATGTGGGCTGACCAAGAGCTGTTATGAAAACAGTATCACTGTGCATCCATTTGCATAATAGCAGGTTCATGAGCCTCTGGTTTCTGCAGTAAACGAAAAGTGATTGACAGGGAGGTGCACAGAGGAGGCAGTGTGGAGGAGGAAGCCCTCATCATACTCAGCATTAACCCAAGAGCTGCATGCATATTAGCACAGAGCAGCAATATGACAGATCACTGAGGGCACTTGGCTCTGACTATATTTGGGCATGATTTATTGCTGGAACGCATATCAATTTGGTTGAATAAAAGGCACAGCAGAAAAAGCAGGAAAACGTCACACGCTCATGGATTGGATGCGCATGAAAGGAAGTGCCAGTAGGTAAACCTGTGACTGCAAAGCTTTGGTGTGCTCACTCACTGTAGATCACCCCTACAGTACGAACTTCCCTCATTCTCTCGGCGGTGCATGGTCATTGCTAATAGCCGTCTCTAGAGGGACGACTGACTAATCGCTAAGTAATCAACAATGTTGTCAGATTGGTCTCCCACTGCGTCCATGGCAATGTGTCAGACACAACAGGCTAGCTAGAGTTTTTGGCTCAGGTTCCAAAAGCCTGCTTCCGCTGCACCCAGAAGGCTTTGAAACTGCAAAACCATGAGGCTTTGGATCCAAGCCCACGTCTGCACAGCTAATCCGCTAAATAAGGGACCCCATGCCAGGGGCCAGGGACTGAACACGGAGCCACATGGCTCCGTGACACAATGCACAACACTGGATCTACCCCATAAGACACAGAAGAGAGATAATGACTTTGTACATATGTAGAGAGATTAGGTACACAGTAGGGCCATGCTGGGCTCATGTAAAATAATAAAGCTTTGAATCTGGTGGAATGTGGAATAATCGCATAATGGATAAACACTGAGTCATAGGACCAAAGATCCAAATTAGAATGGTAAATGATCTCCTAAAGGTGGTCTAGATTGCAAGGAATAAAATCTTGCCTATAGGCAAGGACTTCATTTTCCAGAGTGCTTTAGACAATCAGTAGGTCAATAACAGTTAACAAGCTCTCCAGATGAACCTTATCAGGAGAGACAGGACAGGCCACCCCAGAAGATCTGTGAATACAAGTGGACCATTGGGCTCATGCTAAAGAGATGTTTGTGGTCAATTCTTGGAAGATACTTAAGTTATCGTCTTGAGTGTGCCTGAGTGTGTCTTATATTCTGTTCCTCAGTATGTTTGCATCACTTTGCATCATACCTTTGCCTGAACTGTGTGCTGAAATATTGCACATCCACAGTACAAGTGTGGAGTCACCTCCTAATAGTAACTGACACGAAACACACAAATATACAGCAGGGATGTGTGAAAGCAGATATCCAAGTGAGTAGGTACACACACACACACACACACACACACACACACACACAAACACACCCACACACAAACAAACACACACAGACACACACCAGTCCTGGGAATTCATGCCAAAAACCACAATTTCCTAGTGCTCCAACGTGCATATTTCCCCAGTCCCACTGCAACCCCACAGGGAATGCAGAAGCAGGCAAGAGAGAGAGATATTGAGAGTTATGTAGTGTGTGTGTGTGTGTGTGTGTGTGTGTGTGTGTGTGTGTGTGTGTGTGTGTGTGTGTGTGTGTGCGCGTTTGTGTAAGTGTGTCTGTCTGTGTGCAAGCTCATGGAATAACACTGCATTTGGAAGGTCCATTTTTTTGACAACAAATTGATAATGCTCTAACTATCAGTCAAACATCTCAGAGCTATTCCTTGAGCACCAGATTAAATACGTGTTAAACTGTCATATAAATGATCAGATGAGTGTTAACAATATCGCGAATATAAAACAGCAAAAAGCAGCACATTCTCAGCTACATCTGGCAGCATTTGATATGATTAACATCTAATAACACACACATTTCTCTTTTGAACCCTCTTTTAATATTTATATTATGCTGACAATAATTTTTTAAATGTATATTACAGAAAATTCTTCCGCCAACCTCTCTGTCTCTCTCTGTCTCTCTCTGTCTGTGCCCCTATACATAGTTCTATTCTGATAGTGATGATGTTCTTGTACAGAGGAAATGCATGGTTAAATATGAATGCAAAGTGTTCTTAAAGCCTTTGTTTCGATTTTTTCAAAACTAAAATTAATTAATTAATTGATGTTTAACAGAAAATGTATCCTCACATTCCACTAAAAAGGTCTTAATCCTTCACTTTTATCACTTTTACTCTTGTACCCCTCTACACACACACACACACAAATGAGCAAACAGACTGTTCACACAGCTCCCTCAGCCCCCGCAGCAATGGTGTGGTGGTGTGTGAGGCTCTAATTGTGTGTGTAATTGCAGTGCATGGACCCATCACAGGGACACAGAGAGAGTGTCACTCTGCTTTAAGAGCGAGCTAAGTGCCTCATCTACTAAAAACGATTTTAATGTGTGTGTGCGAGTGTGTGATGCACCTGTTTTTCAGCCCGTGGTGCTACTGGTGCGGTCCCTATCAAATGCTAGACTGTGCTGGCAGGAGAAACCTCGTTCACATGTGGAGTAGAAAAGCATGCACGTCTTTGTGGGTTACAGCTCAAGAGGCAACAAAGCTACTCCACAGTGTGACGTTGCTTCATCACCATGATGCCTCTCCTCACCTCCGCTGAGTTCTGTTCCTCCAGCTTTTCCCAGATAGCCGCTCGCTGTTGCTTAGCCCTGTTGAGGCAGAATAAATGTTACAGAGACAAGGCAATTAGGAGCTCAGTTCAAGGCCCATTAACTTCATCTAGTGCCGCTGCTTTAACGCTCTGCTCATTATGTTTTACTGCAGAAGGACCATCAGGTCACACTCCACAGTTATATTTCCATCTGAAACCAGGCAGAAGTTATTGGCCTTCTTGGGTCTCCTACTTTAACTATGATATATTAGAATTGTGAACCTGTTAAACTGCAGTGAAGGAATTCAGAATAGTGTGGCAGTGCTGCATTTTAGAAAGTGCTGAAGAAAAATAACTAAAAGGTTGATCTCATCGTAGAATTCATTGATTTGAGTATCTGAATTTTGCAAATCAGGTTTGACACCCAAACCTGATGTGCAAAAGTTTTTGTCGGTTTCAGTTTAAATTTCTTATGTTTCTCAAAGCCCATATTCCACCTTTAATGGTTTTGGCCTGAATTTATTGATGATTTAGTTTTTTACCTACTTTATACTTCCTAAGAATCTCATTCTGGCTCACTGAAAGCACTCTCTCACTTGTGATAGCATGGTGTATGAGACCAGCATGAAAACAATTGGTCCAAAATGATAACTTTACAGAAAAAGGTACATTCATCCTCAACATTTTTAAGATAAAGTTAACATGAAGAGATTTCATTCCAATTAATTTTAGAGTATTTTATCAGTTTATTCATGTGATGTTATCACAATGTAAAGGACATCTGCTGTGTACAAACAGCGCAGTTTATCCAAAATAAAAACTATTTAACGAATGCAGTAATGGATTAATATATTAATACTCCTGTAAAACTTGGGATAGCAGATAATTGGGTAAACTATTTTAAAAATGAGTTTACTGAAGATCTTATATGATTGCATTTAAGTAACTAAACATTGAGGAGTTGTACATGGTCTCATGTTGGTGGTGGTCAGGTTCAGTTTAGGTTCAGACAGAACTGCAGGTGTTTTGAGTCAGGTTCAGAGCTGTGATTGGGGTCAGCTCAGACTTGGGCAGAATGTTCTCAGGCTACATTTAGCCTTGGACTAAAACTTCAGGCCTGGTTAAAGGCTTTTTTGTTGCTAATGTATCCTGATGTAATATTATATATTTTACGTGGGTAGATAAAATATTATGTATGTCTCAGATATGATGTTAGAAAGGGAAGAAGTGAAGGATTTCAGCAGTGTCAGGGTTTCAGTTTGTCAGGGTTACATTAGAGATCACTTTCTCTTGTTTGAGGTTTGAGGTACTGTAATCTATGAAAACCTCACCATATAGCTCAGGGCTGTGCAGTCTTATCCACAAAGGGTCAGCGTGGCCACAGGTTTTCATTCCAAACAAGCAATAGCACACCTGACTTCACTTGTTTAATCAATTGGTCTCAGACTTCAAACAATTTATCATGTGTGCTCTTGCTTTTTTGGAATGAAAAGCTGCAGCCACACTGGCCCTCTGTGGATAAGACCGGACACCCTTGGTATAGCAGAGGGCCAGGGGGACAGTCATTTTTAAAAATCAGAATCAGCTTTTGCAAAGGCACAATTTGGTGTCCTTTTGCCTTTTGAGGCACATTCCAGGGTTTCCAGTCGTTAAACCATGTGTGGGGGGGTTGTTGTATGTCGACATGTTGATTTAGTTAATCGCTGCAGGTAGAGGAAAAGCAGGAAAAACACCCGGAAATAGCAGGAAAGACAGCTACAATATGGGAGAAACCCAGAAAAGTGGGTTGGTTAACAGGTCTGACTGTGAGGATGCTTGAATTTTCAACACAGTAAACTAAAACAGACTCCATAACATCTGGAAGGTTTGAATTTTCATATAACAGTAAACATTAACAAAGATGTAGCCCAAAATGTTATAGAAGCAAAATTGGGAATATCATGCTAGTGATATAAATGTATTTTGATTGCATGCATTTAAGCATAAGGTGATATCTAACAAGTCTGCCAAATACCTATGGCATCATAATAAATATAAATCACAACAAACACGGGTGTACACTGTGAACTTTTAATAGTATATAGTAAAATGTACTAAAATGTAACAACAATAGTGCTCACATTTTTAACTTATTATTTGAAGTTTAATGAACTACACATTTTAAGCTGCTCAGGGTTACTTACTTTTTACAGTTTTTGTTGCAATTATTACAGTAGTCAAACAACGCACTTACCACAAATTTGTTGCTTAGAGGCAGTAAATGCTACAGTAGTATATTAAAGAAAGAACACTTCTCATGCTGGACGATGGCTCCAGTGGAAAACTAAAGAATTCCAATTGGTGCATCAGACATGGCTTGGCTATTCGATTACATTATGAATCCAAACAGATCAGGCCTACCTACTTCAAGTGAACCACCAAAAACAAGGATACAGATTACTAGTGTCTCCGACTGCCCTTTTAAATCTGGATCATTTGATTGTCACTGAACAGAAATTAGGAAATTAATCCCCCTCGGGAATGAAATTGGAGCAGTCCACTCTTGGATTTGACCCAGAGTGTTTAGCAGGTAACTGCCCACTTATCATTACACAGGGGATGGAGGGGAAAGTAAAACAGAGTGTCAGCAACTCTTGAAAGTCCTTGAAAGTTAGTGAAGCACTCTGGGTGGGAGACAGCAGACAATGACTGCTCTCATACCAGGAGTGATGCTCTCTCAGGGTCAAGACTTTAGTGGAGAGTCAAATAACATTTGTATTTGCTTTTGCATGCATCTGTGTGTGTGTGTGTGTGTGTGTGTGTGTGTGTGTGTGTTTGTGTGTTTGTGTGTGTGTGTGTGTGTGTGTGTGTGTGTGTGTGTGTGTGTGTGAGTGGGTGGGTGAGGGTGTGTGTGTGTGTGTGTGTGTGTGTGTGTGTGTGTGTGTGTGTGTGAGCATGCACATACATATGAGTGCGGGTCAAGAATATTTCACATGACAACTGTGTAAAAACCAGTTTGTAGCCTTAATAACTTTGTTTTAAATGTCCCATTAACTGAGACAGTACAGAGTGCATGTTAGCCTGTTAACCCATTCAACACTTCCATTGCTGAGCACGTGCTAGAGGAGCGCAGCTGATGTGGATGTATTTTAGACCAACAGTGTGAAAAACACACAAATGAAGCTATTTTTTTCATTTACTTTTAACAGATAACTGAATCTACACAGACAGTTGTTTTTGTGGTTCAGTGGGGGAGGGAGGGGGATAATACATCCCAAAAACCAGTACAGGCCCTCCCCTAAATTCATATCCAAAGCTACCCTCAGGGTTGCCATGAAAAATCAGAGTGTAAGAAAAGAGGGATAAGGAGCCACAGAGTGAGAGGACAAAAGAGCATTATGCAGGTTTTAAGGGTGCTGATAACTGCCTAAGACAGGTGCTGGTGTAAGGTGGGGGGGGGGGGGGTAAAGAGAGAGAAAAGACAGAGAGAGAGAGAACTGCTGATCCACTGCAGCCATAGAGCTGGAGGGGGCAGGTGGTTGCTATGGAAATGCCACTGGGTTTGCCCAAGGGCGATAAGTCTGCATGAATCAGACGAAGGTTAAGGAGGTAAGAACAGAAAAGAAGGGGAGAGACAGACAGAGGGAGAGAGAGAGAGAGAGAAAGAGAGAGAGAGAGAAAGAGAGAGAGAGAGAGAGAGAGAGAGAGAGAGAGAGA
>JBBJLS010000002.1:11553222-11565722 GCA_037577275.1 Bryconaethiops microstoma
CTTTGTACTGTCCACTCTCTGCCGTTACTAAATCGAATTTCCCACTTGTGGGACTAATAAAGGTTTATCTTATCTCTCTTATCTTATCTCATTAAGGAACTTTTAGTTTTAAGGGTGTATAAACTGCTTGTTGTGTAGTTTTCAAAACACACACAAAAAACCCTAAAACCTTAACTTCTGTCAAAAGCAGGAGCCTATAGTCCAACCATGTTACATGTGGCTGGCAGTCCCTGAAAATGCAAATTACTTCATTTTCATAGGAATAACAGCAGAACAGCAGGTTCCGCATGCTCACATGGAAAGATTAGTGCTCTCCAGCGAACATGTTGAGAGGTTCCACAATGCTGCGTGGCTAGAAGATCAAAGAGACACAGTGATAGGTCTCACATGCTGCAGATGAGGCATGTGTTTTCCTTCACCCTCCCAGAGCAAGAACACACACAATCACACAAATGGGCAACAAACTACTGTAGTAAGAAGCAACTACAACAAAAACTATTAAGAATAAGTGTTATGTACTGGTGTGTAAGTATTGCAAAAATAGGCTGGTTAATCAAATTGAACATTTTAATTACTTGGTACAAACTATGATAATGTTAGGGAAAAAAGAAGCCCACTCAAATGTTTACAAAAATATTAATGCTAAAAGCGTCTCCTCAGTAATCCCAGCTTAAACTGGAGAACACACTGCACATTTTAACACAATTCAAACAAGCAGACAGACACACACACACACACACACACACACACACACACCACTGTAGTTTGTTGTAATTGTGGAACCTCTGCCTGTCAGCGGCTACACTGCCTGCTCAGAGCACTTCAGTACTAATTGCCTCTGGTGCTAAATTTAGAGAGCGAGAGAGAGAGAGAGAGAGAGAAGGAGAGAGAGAGACAGAGAGAAGGAGAGAGAGGTTGAGTACACACAAATTTATAAGTGCAGTAACAGTGAAGCCTGAGAAAGTAAGGCGGAGAAAAAAGAACGAGAGACAGTGTGAGAGTGCTCTAGAGCCCCTTTGATCACAAATACAGATTGCAGTAAGAAACCTCCCTCTCTCCTCCTCCTCCTCCTCTGGCTGCCAGGCAGAGAGATACTCTGCTTTCCAGCCCAGCTTGCTCTCTCTCTCTCTCACTGTCTCTCAGGCTGGAGAGTATCAGAACTATTCCATATGTCAGACATGTCAATCAGAGTGGAGCAGTGGAGCCCTCCTCACTACAATCCATCATCCACAAGTGAGCCAAAGCCCAGGATTTATTTCTGTCATTTTGGATGCTTCCAAAGTTCTGCCGTCCTATCCAAACAATCTGAAAAATATTCGTAATGTTAATTGCACTATTCAGTGATGTAAGATTTGTGGTATGTCAGTATAATCAAACTGCGTCCAGGCCGCAGTACAGTAACAGCATGCAATCTTGGCAGTGCCAGTGATTGCAAAATGCAGCAGGGTCAAGCAGCTTATTGTAGCTACTACAGTTCTGCCAATCATCTTCAATCAAAACAGGCCATGGAGAGTCATCATTGTTAATATGTGACCTGCGACCATTTAACTGATTAAAGCATTGGCTGATGTTGAAAGGCTCAAGATTTCTTCATATTGAGGCACTAAAAACCATCACAATTCAAGGAAACACATTATTTCTGCCTGATAATTTGGTCTTTGGTTTCACTGAGTGGTAATTTGATGCTGGTATCCTGTATATTAACTCTCAGATATTTTCTTACATCCCCATTTCTTCTCCTTCCACTGACCCCCTTGTCTAATGCTTTTCTATAAATTATATGAGAAGAAAAAGGCAAAAAAGAGTCTACTTTTGAGATGTCACATCAGTGAACATTCCCTGCACCTCTAAGTTCCCCCAACAAGATTCCGTGTTACATGAAACGCCTTCAAACTCACTTCAGTGTCACATCTTCACGTGTTTGGTGTCATAAAACAAGGCCTAGTGCAACTAGACCGTATCTATACTATTTTTATGAAAAAAAGACATGAAATAAAAAGTACTCTTCAATGTAACCATTCAGTGTAAAAAAAAATCCACATGCAGTCGAGTAAAGCAAACATATAATAGGATATCTTCTCTTTTTACACTTCAAAGAACAAGAGGGACGTGACAATTAGCAGTCAGCTCCTCATCAGCTGTCAGACGGAATATTCAGCGCCGCACACACACACACAGCTGAGTTGAGAAGTCCAACACTTCAAAGCCTACTGAGGTGTTCAAATACTGCCTGTTTTTTTCTCCCTCTGACATTCTGTCTGTTTATTTCTCTTATATTCTAGATTTTCATGCATCCCACTGAAACACTGACAGTAAAAATTAGTGATGGGGGAAAAAAACATAGTTAACAGAGTCCTTAATGTGTACCTCCTGTGAAGCAGTGAGAGTGTAATTAAAACATACTGTGGAGGAAAGAATGGGTACACCTGCATTACTGACATATTTACTTTCCCTGGAAATTTGTCAATTTTTTGCAGCAAGTATGAGTGTGGTGAGAATTCATGTATGTTTTGCAAATTTCAAAAAAACAAATATAAACACTTTCTGTTGCACTGTACATTACTAATTCCGGAGTAATGTCATTACTCAATGCCAAGATATTTGTTTCTGTTTCTTGAAGACGTTAATGTTCCGGATCTGACAAACTGTCAAACCAGTGCCTCTGCCACACTGATATACACATGAAGGCTTTCTAAATCAGAGAAACCAGATAAGCAACTTAAATGAAAAAAAATGCTCATTATGCTAGTGAAAAAGAGAAAAAACTCTGAGCTGTGGTGATGTAACACTGAGCTTGTTGTGTTTAACATTATCGTGGTGTGATAAGTTTAACTTATGACCATGTAATCACATGGAGAACACAATGACTAACTATTAAAAATCTATGCACATGTAAGTCTTTTTATATTGTCTATGCTAATTCATTTATACAGTTCTGATAATAATAGGCTTGGTAAATTAGAATAAAAACAAATAAACAATATTTTGTGATTTTATATGTGTAGTGTATCCATTTCCAGACCTCTCCTAAGAAGGCATTTACAGTTACCATCTAGTACATAGTCCAGCAAAATAGTAATTCCTTAAATTAAATCGGGCACTGTTGATGGAATTGGATGGATAGAAACATGTACATTATAATATTATTTTTGCACTTTTTTTTTGATAGATCCCCAAAAAAAGCAGGATCCAACACTGGGTGCAAAACTGTAGCTGTAGTTAAATTTCACACTAAATTTCAGAATGACTGATGACTGATCACATCAGAATGACTGATGCATATGCATATGTCTATCACTCTCAGACTCTTCTACAGCTAAAATACAAACAAGAAACTCTTCTACAGCTAAAATACAAACAAGAAATTACAAACAAGCCCTTAGACCAACCACTTAGTGACCGTGTTCCGGACATGGCTACCCAGATTAGTGATATGGTTGTGACTGTTAGATGTAGACTATTTTATTTACCGCGGGAATTCACTAATGTGTTCATAGTTGCAGTGTACATCCCACTCAGCACTAATACTGACAATGGGCTGGCCAAACTTTCTCCAAAACTCAGATGGACTGTTTACTGTCGTTGAAGATTTCCGCCATGCAAATCTCAAGTCAACTCTTCCTAAATTCCATCCATTTGTGAACTTTCCAACAAGCGGGACAAAGATTCTGGACTGTGTTAACACAATCTTTGCTGGTGCATACCACGCTGAGCCCTATCCTCACCTCAGGGGCTCTACAAATATGAAGGAGTACTCAGTGACTTTCTTCATCAGCAAGTGCATTGATGACATTACTGCTTCCAAGACCATCACCACATGCCCCAACCAGAAGCTGTAGATGACTGCAGAGGAGCATGTGCTGCTGAGAAGTCTGTGACAGAGCAGCAAAGCATGTACATACTTGGAAAATCCACAGCCACTTCCCCAGGATACCGGCATCCAGGCTATCCAGGACATCACCTCCCTGTGTTGTTAGGCATCATTTCTAGATGTGCGAAATGATGTTAACATGCAATTTGAGGCACAGTACTATATGGCAGCCAGGAAGACTATGCCACCCTAGCCTCCCAATGATCAGGTGCTCTGTCTGACCAGGGCTGATGTGAGGAAGACTCTGCTAAGACTCAACCAATGGAAGGACACCAGATCAGACAACTTTCCTGGATGTGTTCTCAGAGGATACAAAGTCCAACTTCTAGATGTTCTTATAGATATCCTTAATATGCATCTGACCACATTCAGTTTCAACATGTTTCAAAGCCGCCACCATCATCCCCGTTTCAAAGAAGTCATCAGTGCCGTGCCTCAATGACTTTTGTTCTGTCACATGTACACCGATCATCATGAAGTGGTTTGAGAGGCTTATCATGAGGCTGCCCCCACACTGGACCCCATATCATCCCAAAGGTTCAACAAATAATGCCATTACCTGGCCCTCAAAAGAATGGCTAAAAAAGATGGTTGTTGACTTCAGGAGGGCACAAAGTGATCACTCTCTGCTAAAAATTAATGGCTTCTCAGTGGAGAACATCCAGAGTACCAAGTTCCTTTGGTTTCACATAACGGAGAACATCGTGCGAACCCTCAACATCAGCTCCATCACCAAGAAGGACCAGCAGTGTTTTTACTTACTGTGTAGACTAAGGAAAGTGTACCTCGCCCAGATTTTCAGGGACTATAGAGAGCTTTGTAGTCACATCCTGGCGTAGTATGGAAATTGTGTTGCATCAGATCGCAAGACCCTACAGAGGTTATTAAGGACTGATGAAAAGATCATGAGAGTCTCTCCCCCCTCTGATGGAGACATTTAGACTGCACTCTGTGTCCGCAAAGCCACCAGTATTGTGGATGACCCCACATACCCCCCCACACCCTCTCTTCGATCCTTCCATCTGGCAGGTTTTGCAGCATCTGGGCCTTCACTACCAGGATGGGGACCAGTTTCTTTTTCCTGGCCATCAGACTCCATAATCAGACCTGGATAATGGACTGTACATCACACCATGAGTATTTTTAATTTTTTTGTGTGTGGGGGGGGGGGGGTGGCAAGGCTCTATGTCTCAGCTGTAGTCCGGGAGGGAAAAAATATAAAAGATATGCTATAATGGTTCCGCCGCCCATGTATCTCACACACACAAATACACTCTGAACTGAACCGCTTCTTTTCTCTCAATCACACTGCATACACACACTAAACTGTTCCACAATAAACAAAGATAACTTACTCCCAAACAGTCACTGTAAATACTTTATTTATTTATAAACTGTATATTTGTCTAATCCTGTTTCTGCTACTTGCTATTTGTGCAGTTATTTGTTGCTGTCTACCTTAATCTTTGCATTCCTTTGCATTTTTACACTCTTAATGACTAGTACAGCTACTAGTATAGTATGTTATAATACTGTATTCACTCACACTACTACTGTTACTACTCCTGTCAACTGCACTGTATGTAATTTATTGTTCTTGTATAGTCTTGTGGTGTTCTGTTTTGTTCTTTGTGTTGCAGCATGGTTCCAGGGGATGATGATTTCATTTCACTTTGCACTGTGTATATGGTTGGAATGACAATAAACACCTACTTGACAAGACTTGACTGGACTAGAGGCTGCCCATTCACATGAGTCAATGAGCTAACGTTAGCGCAAGAGTTAACTGGTGCAGCATGGCTAATGTGAGAATGGAAAAATATCTTCATGTTCCATTTGTTGTTTGTGGCTCTAGCTAATGCCAGTTAGAATAGTTAGCTTAGTGCCAATTTTGCTGTTTCTGCTGTCATTGAGAAGCAAAAAAGCTTCATTTACAGCATCATTTAAAACAGTGTTTCCTTGAAGTGTTAACCTGTATATTTCCTACATGGCTGTCCATGATAAAACATAAATACCTGAATAGTGATTTCAGTATTCAAACACTGGCACCTGGAACAGCTAGACTGACATACACACACACATACACACACACACACACACACAAACACACACACACACACACACATCAGAATCATCAGCTATAATAATTAATTACAAATGTTTCTTTGACATTGACATACAGTTAAAATGCTTTCTCTTTCTTGTAATTAGACTCATTGAAGTGATCGGTCTCAAGGTCTTTTTGACCCCTAATTAAAATAAGACAAAAGCAATGAGGATGAAAAGGTTAACAAACAGCTCAATTTAAAGATACAGTGAACCGTACACGAGGACCTCCCGGACAAAAAAAAAAAAAAAACGTTGTCAACACACAGTATTGACTTAACAGACATATAATCTCACTTTACAAGTCGAGTCGTTGCAGTTGTAATAAAACCTGCTATCTTTAAAATCATAACTTGATATTAAAAGTACTTAATTTTTAAAAAAGTTAGGGTTAAAATAATTTTGGATAATTTCTGTTAGTCCATTCATTGTGTAATTTCCACATATAGAAAAAGGCAGTGTGAAATTAAAAAAAGGAAAACAAAATGATGGAAGAAGTTATCGAACAAACAATGGTACATTTTTATTTAGTTATAAATTGATAATATTAAATGGACTACACAACCATGATTCAGTGCTGAAGCAAACGTTTGATCAATCTGTTACTGACAGATAATAGAGTTATTATGTAACTCTGTGTTGGATCTTTACGTATTTAGGTTAAGGATAATGGTGTTCCATGAGTGTGCAGCGGCAGGCAGGCCAGACAGAACCAGTCTGAGAGTTCAGAACCGTCTCTCTTTCCTCTATCAGCATCTCCCTTACTGTTCAAACTCTACATGAAACCCTCCAGGGATATGTGGGAAAAGGGCCTTCTCCAGCCCTTTTGTCTTTCTCTACTCCTAACCAGGCTCCATCCGTCCTCCCTCAGGATAGGAACCCTGCTCTTTCACCCCTTTCTCCAGTCTCCCCTCCTCCATCACCACTACCACACACACACAATGGCCAATATACACACAAAACAGCTTGGTTCATGACTGCAATTACTGCTCAGGTTCCTTGGATACAACGGGACATGCAGGTGTGTGTGTGTGTGTGTGTGTGTGCCTAAACTGATTGACCAAGAGAGTTTAAGCAACCAAAAAGAAAAGGAGAGAAAAGAGTGAGAGAGAGAGAGAGAGAGAGAGAGAGAGAGTTAGAAGGAACTATTTTTGAAGTCAGAAACTGCAATACTTTTTGTCATTGTGATAAAAAAAAATAGAAGAAGAAAAGAAGGTTCTTAGCTTTGATCTAGTTTAATGTAATAAGAATTTATTTTGAACAATTTTGGACCTTTTCTATTAAACCATTCATCACGAAAAGTTCAAACAAGGGCAGCTGGCATTATGTCATAAAAAACAAACAAAAAAGTGAGGGGAAAAATAGGATTTTGTCATGACAACTATATATATATATATATATATATATTACTGAGTATTACTGAGCAAATGATGAGCAGCTCATTCCTGCAAACATATTTAAACAATGTAAAGAGCATTTGCACAAACTGTCAGGTCTGTCTTTACACAAACACGCTGACACACAGCGAATCATAAGTTTAGAGTTCAGCAGTCATAAATCAAACAGTTATAATGTACTATAACACAAATGACAGGTTGTGGTCCTCACCGGTGTACTGAAATGTTCTCTCTACATTCACTCCCCCAGCACCGTAAATGTCATCACTTTTTCCCCTCCATCTGAGGCGAGCCTCTGCGGGCACTCTCGTTTATCTCTCCCTCCATCATCTCTTCCTTCACAAAAGACCTTTTATTTCTCTATTGTATTCAGTCTCTCGGCACATGGCGCATGATTGCCCGGCTAGGCAGCCATCACGTTTACCCCAGAGAGGAGCAAAAGGAGGACGCTGAGGCCGTTTTGAACCTGTCTCACTGGGAGAACAGGCAAGAATTGCTCCACTCCTCCACACATTCACTCCGGCAAATAGAGAGCCATGGCAGCGCACCTGCTTTAGCGAATTCTACTGAGAAACAATAAAAAAGCAATTCAGCTAAGGAGAATGTCTTATTACATATTTTCACCATCATAACAAAACACTTTACTTCCAAAAAGATATCTTTATGAGACAAAGAAAATCATTTTTATCTTTAATGTGAGACAATATGTCAGAAGGGTAACACTGTATTTAAAGGCTGCCTATACAGTGACTTCAAAACATACAGTACTGTGCAAAAGTCTTAAGCACCTGTGCAAATTGTTTGAAGTCATTTATATCAGCAGTGGGCTTCTTTCTGCTAGCAAAAACACAGCTGAATATTAGAATGAATGCAAACAAACAATAAAGCAGTAAAAAAAAGTATAAAGATTTATTTTTCTAAAAAGTAGTCAATATTTTGTGATCTGGATAGAAGAACACAGGTTTAGATCCAGGTTTCTGCTCAGTGCCTCGAGTCATTGAGTGAATTAATAAAATTCCATAAGAAACGCACCTAATCTAATGTAATGAAGTAAATAGAACCAAACCAGGTATTTGATGGAGCTGCAAGTAAAACTGAGCTTCCATGAGGAAATAGTTACGTGAACACTTTGCCATACATGTTGTTTGTATTTGTTGTAATGTTAGTGTTTTAACACTAACGTGAACACCACTGCCCAGTAGTAAACAGCTTTTAAGCATACATTTCTCAGGTGCCGAAGACTTTTGCACAGTACTGTATGCATAATCATTGAATAATGTAGTCAAACAGCAGAGCTTCTTTTAAACAGTCGGCTGTCCATCACTTTTAAGGCCCCTTATTTCAATTCAAACACTGAAATCATTTGTATCACAAACCATCTTATGATACCTTGTGATTTCTGGCATAAGCTGTTCAAGAATTGATTTTTAAATACATTATTCTGTTCATATACAAGCATTAATGTACTTAACCTTAAAATAAAATGTTAGAAACTCCATTATAATCTGCTCACATTTATCAAGCAATTCTTTCTCTCTCACACACAGACACACACACAGACTCACATATACAATACAAATTGTATAACTATCATTCTGAAATGTATCTAAAATATCATTTACATGATGTAATTTATCTTTCTTTTGCTAATTAATATTGCAATGCATTTACACATCATGTGACTGCGTTACTGAGGTCTTAACCTTACAGTGCATTAACTGGAAAAGGAGCTGCATAATTATAGTTAAAACATCATACACACAACTAGTTCAAACTAGTTCAAACAAATGGTTTCTGGAAACCATAAAGTGTTTTTAATTCTCACACAAATACAATATAATCACATTATTACATATTTTAGAATATATCATGCAGTTTTTGGCCATGGTTCCTGCTTTGTAGTCACAAATTAGCTACCCAGACTGCAGCTGTACCTGCATAACATTTTCAAGACAACTATTCAGGAAAGTTTTTGACACCTCTCAGGAGTCTACATGCTTTATGATTAAATCTATGCAAAATTTTACTTGTTTTTTATTTCACATTGGCTTACCTCTGGCCAAATTCTGTAACAAAATTTCAAAATATGTATGATTAATTTATCATTTATTTAACTATCAAATATTTCACAGCTTTTTTGTAGCTTAAAATATTGTCTTACTTTGTGCAAATGGCTTTGGAAAAGTTTGAGCTTTATCTTCTCCGTGGTCCATGGTGATGTGTGTAGGGTTGGCAGGCCGACCTTGGGAGGCTCACCACGAGCACACAGGGAGAGCAGCTCTTTGATATTCACAATCAAAGACCTCCCACGTCCGCCACTGAGAGGAAGGTTACTTTTGTAGTTGTTGTTGTTTTCTCTAATACACAATACAAAGGGCTGCTGACCATGACTTTCATGCAGGCGTTCTGTTTGTGAAGGTCGGGGAGAGAGGTTTTAATTACCTGGTAAAAGAGCAGCACGGCTCAACAGGGGTTTTATACAAGGGAAATGGGTCAGCGTTGAACATCAAACATGCAGCCTATCCACTGGGCTCTTTCCCTCACGCTCTTGTACACACACACAAACACACAAATACACACACATCCAGTGCATCAGACATAAACACAAAACTGTTTGTCTGTTGAGCTAGCCTTAAATGCATTCTCCAGTGTTTATTTCCATGTTGATGAGACCTCAAAATTACCAAGTTCTATCTGACAAAAGTGTAGTTCAGAGATGCAGTAATTGGCCTCAAAGTTTGAGAATTCCACAGAGAAACTCAGAAACTGTTTCAAAATTTCTCAGATCTAAAAAGGCACAATTAACAGTCCAAGATGTCATAAAAGACAGTCGGCTTGGTCTATACAGACCTTGTCTATTTTGGACCAAAACGTCAAATAGGGACGTTTCACTCTAAAGCCCTCCAGTGTTGACACAAGATTCAAGAGTACTGAATTTTCAACATTTTAATTAGAATCCCACAAACAAAGTGAGAGGAGTGAGAGCGCCTCGAGAAACAGATGGGATCTTATCAAAACCAGCCTTCTGACTTTGGTAACAAGTGCTACAGCAGATGCGAAGAATCCAGAGGTTCCAGGGATACAAGTAAGTAAGTCACTCACAGATCAGGTCCATTGGCTCACTGCACATTAAAAGCCAAAGACAGAAAGTAACACAAACTACTCTTGCAACACTGCCTAACATTTTCCCCCTGGAATGGTACTTTCTGGTGCAGAACTAAATTATGTAAGTTTTACTTGAGTTTAATACTAATGAAGTGCATTAATAAAGAAAACACTATAATGAGCTGTTAAAAATATGCCTCTGGAAGCCTGTGGAAATAAGTTCCTTTTTACAACTCACCTCCAACCTTAGGAGCCCTGTACAGCTACAAATCTTAGCCAAGCAGGTATTGCTTTGTTTGCTATTGTGTTTTTGGACTACTGTTAGAATAACAAGCATGGTTGCACATTATTGAAACTTTTATTAAACTTGTTCTGAGCTGTTATGTTACTTCTTAGTGAGGTTAACAAGTGAGGTTGCAGAAGATAATCTGATAAGCAACCTTTGTGCCTTAGACATTACACAGGACAATAGAATATGGTGCAGTAATGTACAGCATACTGTATTTACTGTCAGATCTCAAACATTTTTATTTCAGTAGTAAGGTGGCAGTTTGGCTTTGACTTTATTTGTACAGGTTATTTCCAGCGCTATAGAATACTCACAAATATTTCAGTTACAGTAGACAGAACAAAAAGAACTCAATGAAATTACTCAATAAACATATACATTTATTGTAAATACAAATGTATTTACTTGCATTAATAATATTGATATAATGCATTACAATTCTTGTTTGTACTATAATCACTACAGAAGCAGTCTTCTGGTATTTTCAGTCCTCTCTCCACATAACGTAGAGTCATGTAGTAGGAAGTCTTAAGGTGTTGCGTGTGCTTGGGATAAAAAATAAGCACTAAAGTTATGGCACTATTTATATTTCATCTTTTGTTCTTCAAATATTAATTCTAAATTTGTCAGCAAATTTAGAATTGGCATTTGCATAAACATGCCATGTTTAAATGTGTTTCCTGCAAAGAATATGTGCTTGGTTTCATGTTTCACTTTTATTGTTGCAATTGACAAGAACAGAGTTCAAGCTTGCCACGGCCTTACCTGGTGTGATCGCTCCTGTATTCTAATGGTGTTCCTAATCACCGTGTAGGCAATTTCCTCAAAGTGCAATCACATGGTTCAGTGTCCACAGCTTAATGTGACACTCCAACAGCGAACCACAATCCGTAGTATCACACCATTGAGACTTTTAGAGTATTTAAGTATTAGCTTGGAAAGAAGATTTCATCATGCATGCATTGACTTTCCTCACACAAACACATATGTACACTTTGTGGTGAAAAAGCTGACATAGGACTTGGAATCACACTTCAAGGTAAAAAGAGGAGGGGTCAGGCGATGCTGCCAAACCGACAGACACAACCCAAACAGACAGAGCAAACACTAACCTCTGAGAGAAATCTGCACACAACCATATACCGCACATGTGTGCACTTGAATTCAGAGGATTACTGAGGAGCAGGAGACACTCTGCACTCCTAAGACTGAGCTAAGTGAATGCAGATAAGGCTCTTGGGAGTGTATTCGTGCTGAAGTTTTCCTTTTGTCTTACCTCCCCCTACTGGCTGCTACAGTCACACCTTCTCTCACTGCCCATAGCCTCTCTCTCATTGATCAGACATTCCCTCTTATTATCTTTCCCACAAAATGCTTGATGCTGTGATTTGAAGAGACAGAACAGTAGTCTCATTAGGTTCAGGAGAAGTTCAAGAACAGCTGGATATATGAAACCACCCCCACTAATTTGCATTAGGCGATGCTCATCAGATCCATCTCACAGTTTCTAACATCCTTCATACCAAAGGTTGACAAATTTTGGTCAACATGCTTGAAGAAATGGTTCTCGTATATCCTGCATTAGCCAAGATTATTGAAAGTATTCCTTCCTAAAAATAAAGGTAGGGTCCTTCGGAGATATTAATGAACCATATTAATGAGACCTGTTTGAACAAGCTTTCAAACTTTAAAGAACCTCCACATAATGGGAGGGTTCTAATTAAAAGGCGTC
>JBBJLS010000002.1:11570168-11592073 GCA_037577275.1 Bryconaethiops microstoma
AGAGAGAGAGAGAGAGAGAGAGAGAGAGAGAGAGAGAGAGAGAGAGAGAGAGAGAGAGAGAGAGAGAGAGAGACTACACCAAACCCTTTTGTAATTACCGGTCCCTGGAGAAGTCAGGGAGAAAAAAGAGGAAACAGGAGAGAATGAAGAGAGGCTGATGGAGAATAAAACTGACAGAGTCAGTGCTAAACAAAAAAATCAGTAAGGTTAAAGGGGGATTCCATCAGTTTTTGATATGTCTACATAATTCAGCCATTAAGTAATTCGGTCACGATAAAAAGGAAGTCATTCAGAGCAGTTTGCTGTAAAGTGCATCATTCCAGAGACACTTGCCAGGTCAGAAGTGCTCACAGCAGTGTTGTCAGGAACCAAGCACCTGAAGTGTAATGCCCTAAAAGGAACCTCAAAGAAAATGTTTACAAATGATTGGGGTGTTTTACAAAAAGGTTTTGGTCTAGAACATATTTTAAAGTAGCACAGAGTTATATGCTGTGTTTTATAAGGCAGAATGATACATCTCATATACCAAAATTAGACCATTTTCAACATTACATTTACAGCTTTGTTTCAGTTGTTAACAAGCAGTTGTTGACAACACTGAAGCCACTTTTTACAGTCTGCCTTACCGACATGCCAGTTCATCTCACTCACTCAAACAACAGGGAGCATTACATAAATGATGAAGTTTTATCTTTGAAGTTTGCATGATTTTTGCATATATTAGTACTATATTTTAGAATAACAATTACACTTTTCACTTCATTGACTGTGCCAAAGTATATGTAACAAGAATGAATTAGAAATGCAGCAATTTAAAGTATAGTTTAATGGAAGGATCCAAATCTCAACTGCTGTTTTGCCAGAAAATTCGTACAAATAATGTAACTGTTGAGTGCTGCAGATTTGGCTGCAGCCTGGAAGAGGCCTCTCCAAGTGAGACGATGGGTTACAACATGGTCAATAATTGTGGCCCTTACCTCATCAGAGACCACCATTATTAGCCTTTCTCTACTTTGTCCTCCCCACACTCTCCCTTTTCCTACTACTATTCTTTTTCCACCAACCTGTCTTCATTGATCCATGTTTCCAAACAAAATCTTTCAGAAGTCACCCTCTTTTGTTTGTTTGGTAATGAGACTAAAAACAGGACACCTGGGTAAGCTTTTAGGTGAAACTGCAATCAGCTGTGTTTAGAATGATTATTTATTTTACATCTTCTGCTTAGATTTGCTATGTAAATGGTTAAAATGCTAAAATATTTAATGCAGAAATGCACAAAATTTGCCATCATTTTGTGTTAAATGTGTTTGACAGTTTTGAAAACAGTGTGTTAGCATTTGAAAAATGTGCAGTGTTTTGCAGGTGGTGGAGCATAATTGAGAAAAGTGTTCATGCATTTTGGTAAAGGTGGTCATTTAATGCATTTTGTGTGAAAGCAATGTAAAATGATTCATAGTTTGGCCCACATAGATTTCGGTTTTGGGTTTTCAGTTGTATGTTAGCAATTGGAAAGCTCAGAAGAAATATGTAGCTTCGTTTGTGATTTTGTATAATAAAATTTAGGACATCAAAACCCCTGGCTCCTATCACCACTAGTGTAAACAAATCCGAATTAGTACATTTTGCTACAGTGAACCATTTCACATCAAACGTCTCTGAATGATTTGGGTTTCATCTCAGCCATTGAATTCAGCAGGGATTTTTGTGGAAATCCCCTCCAAGAGCAATAGTAAAAGACTTGTGCTATGTTTGTGTGCATGCATAAATGAATGTGTGTGAATGTGTGTGTGCGAATGTGCATGACCGTGCATGTACTCAAGTCAACTGTGGAGGTGTTCTTGGTCCTGTACAGTCATTAGTTGTCTTTATACGCTTGGATAATTAAGACTCTAGTCAGAGATAATTTCCCCTATAATGAACAACCACAGAGACTCCACATAATCAATTTATTCCCTTATCATGTCCTGTTGCTCACAGCACACTGGAGTCCAATATCAAAGGCTACATAACCCCCATTTATTTATCACATTTATTGCACATATATACATGACATGTCCACTGAATCAGCAAAGATAGCACTACTGTCTTCCTGCTGGCATATACTGTATGAAGTAATACATTTTCATAATATACTTATACATAGATGCAAAGGTCTGGTTTCTCAGGCCCAGATCAAGCCTAAGTGCAGACATTAAAAAAAACATTCCAATGGTGCTTCGCCACCAGCACTGCAGTTTAATTCAAAGGCTATGCTTACTCAGTGTCAAGGAAACCAGCCTGTAGTGTTTGTTATTCATTAAGCATATTGTACAGTTCACATCAACAATCAGCCAATTCTTCACCACATAAAATAATCATGTTCAACTTTAAGATGCCTTATGGTTGGTTCAGATTATTAAACTGGTGAAGGTGGGCTTTATCCATCAATCAGTTAAAGTACAAGTGGATGGTCAAACTGTCTTTTATCCTTACTTGTGAGGTTCAATTTAGAGAGGGAGGAGAGTAGAAAATACACTGCCTGTGTGTGTGTGTGTGTGTGTGTGTGTGTGTGTGTGTGTGTGTGTGTGTGTGTGTGTGTGTGTGTGTGTGTGTGTGTGGGAGAGAGAGAGAATATATTTTCAAACATACTTTTAACAAGAGCAAACAATTCTTAGTCAGTATGAAGAAATGAGAATTCTTCACATGCAGTTTTTGTTTATAGCTGAATCATACCATGCATGCAAGAAAGGTTTTAAATGAAAATAGCCACCATGCTAACAAGGAGACCTGACCAATGCTTACAGAGTGACCATTCACACAGACATACAAATCAATACTAGCAGTGAGTAAAAATAGTAAGTATTTTCTAGTACTACCAAAGAGAATATGTTAAATTCTAGTAACTGCACTTTTTTAAAGATGCAGTTTCTTTGTTCAAGACATCCATAGTAGTTCAGGCTGAAGCTCTGCTGCTATACATCTCGTTTAAATGCAGCCATGTGAGTAATTCAGCAGACTATGCAGGACAGTACTCACAGGAGAATTATGCATAAATCAGTGAGCAGAAAAAAACAAAGCAGCTGCAAAATGGAAAGTTCCAGTTCCCTTCCAGAGCCTCCACTGTAAGAAGCTGTAAGAATACGAGCAAGAGGCTTCAGTCTTGGAGGAGCTGAAACTGTTGGGTATAGATATGACATATTACATATATTCAATTTTTGGCTGGACTGGACACTGATGACGAAAATTGGAAAATGTGATAAGATGATTTTCATGTATAGGGTTTTATAGGGTTCATATAAGACAGCAATTCATATAATCGGATCAAGCCTGTTTTTTACTCATATACTTATAATAAAATGCACCACGACTTAAAACGGAAAGAAAATCTCAAATAAGACAATTATTACTATAAGATAATAAGATCTTTTAATAATATAATTCATTGTGCTGAGTTGCACACTACAGTTTCTAATTTATTTGTCAAACTTCTGAAAAAGCTTGTCCATCCTTGCATTTTTGGAGCAAATAATTTTGTAACCAAAACTTTTCCAAAAAACTACAAAAGCCTGAGCAGCACAAACATAAGGATGCAACTGTAATAACTTTAATCATCCTAACTGTGCTTACCTCATTAAGACCTCAAAAATGCTGCAAATCTTGAAGGTGCATGTATGTAGTCTACTGCATGTAGTCTACTGGCTCTGAAAAATTTCCTGCTAGAATGTTCTAGTCAGCACAGTCAGCAGTCAACAGGAAAGAGAGAGAGAGAGAGAGAGAGAGAGAGAGAGAGAGAGAGAGAGAGAGAGAGAGAGTGTAATATGCCGGCCCAGCAGATCAGAGTCACAGGCTTTGTATACTGCTTAAATGAGGAGTGTGTTATTCCACACCATCTGATTGATGATACCTTGTACCCTGCGTGGTGTGGACAGACTACACCGTGTAAAAGATGGAGAAAACAATAACCTATCAATCATACAGTCTGATCCTGATTTAAAACTTCAGCCATGAAAAGCACCCAGCCGCAACTTAGACACTTCATCAAAAGCACCAGGTCATCATTGTGCCATTACCCATTTCCACACAAAGCTTTTCCTTAGTGCATCACTGTCAGGACATCGCTAGGGTCCAGTACTTTTTTACTGGAATTTCTCAAACTACGCTCCACTATTCATAACTTTCAGTGTGTGCTGTAAGCTAAAAAAAAGTTAATAAAAATAATCCAAAAGTGCACACAAAAGTGTAGAAAGGTCTGTCAGGCTAAGAGCTACTTGCTACCTGAGTCCTCACTGTTGCTTTAATAAGGGTAAAGTAACAGAGGCTAAACTCAGATACATTGTATGAAGGTCTGATGCTGTCAAAGAGTACAGAGTCACTAGAAACTCAGACTGCAGAAGAGTAATCACATAACAGGAAACAGCACCCAGACATCTTTGACAAGTTCATCCAATAGTAACATTTTACTTTAGGCACAGATTATAATGTCCGATTATTTATTGCCCCTATTGAGGCTTATTACTTTTTCAGTAATAACTAGAGTGAAGTAGGCGTTTTCCATTTTCCAGACCACTTCTATTTGTGAAATATACATCACAGACTCTGCAAACCAGAGTAAGGAGTTCCTAACAATGTGTTACTACTCCTACTTTATTAAGTGTTTGAGTGTATTACTTCAATTAACATTTTGCTTAAATACTTTGCCATTACATTACTCCTGTGCCTTTTTATATGTTTCAAACTTGTTTAATTCTTCTTGCAGATGACATTAGTATAGTTTTTGTGTATTCTGGTGTTGTCTTCTTTTGTTTAAGAATTATGGCATTAGTGGTGTCTCAAAATACTATTCTTGCATCCAGATCTCTGAGGAACTGTATTATTTATCTTTCCTTCCATAATTCCATTTGTCTCTTGTGTACATTTTTGTTTACCTTTAGAGTGTACTGTACTCCTGAAAGAACTGTGCTGACACCTGGCTAGGCAAATTTCTTGGCATCGTTAAATAAGTCCAAACCAATCTGGGTATCAGTTTCACAGTCTACTGTGTTTACATCAGCCCCTCCAGGTGAGGCGAGAGACATGTGCAAGGTGAGAAATAGTGGTGTGTGAACATCAGCAGCACTGATGATAGAGGCTCAAACACCCAGCATCTCATCTCCCCAGCGGAAGAGCAGATGGAGCAGATAAGGTGGGATCTTAATTAAACCACACCCTTCCATCCTGAGACAGACAGTGGGCCGGCCTTGCGCCATGCAGCCTCCCTGTCTTACATCGGCGTTTGAAGAATGGAACATGAAAGAGGCTGCGGCTCTCAACGTGGGCCTGTATCATTACTCGAGCCCAGCGATCTTAATTAAAAAGCGTTGCGTGTTATGTGCCATAACAAAGGAAGATTTGAGTTCATTTAAATCCAATTATGCCTGGACAGTATCTCCAAAGACGAGAGAGTAATTGCTGTTTGAACACGCAGGGCTTTGTTCTATTGCCATGAGATTAATAAATGTGATCACAACAGTGTCTAAAACAAGAGGAGATAAGGAAAGGGCGGCGCACCGCTACAGTGGAGGCTTTGAAGGCCCTCAAGAACTCTACTCAAAAAAAAGTACCTGAACAAACTCAAATGGACCTTCCCAAGTCTGGCTTCAAAAGCTGATGTTCTACATGCCAAACTGCGGCAAGAGCTTCATGAGAACAGTTGCATTATGAGGATTAAGCCTTATCCCGCCAAATCACCCATAGCTCATTTAAACCCACAAGCTCTTGACACTGTTTGCCATAAAATCCCCAATAAAGGGAATTCATAAAACATGAAATCCTGTAAGAGCTTCCATTTTTCCTGACCCTCTTTTCTTCCGCCAACCATTCATTCTCCAGGCTCAGGTGGCTGCTTCTCAGAGGCTGCAGTGAAACAGTGTCCTGATCGATACTTCCCTCCATGCCCTTTAGGACAGAATAAATCATCTGTTTAAGAGAAAGCCTATCGACGGGTGGAAGGGGCCCCGCGTTTCTGCAGGCTCCTGAATCAGCGATCCCCATTTTTCTCCTGCAGCCGCCTCCCCAGAAAGGCAGCCTAATCCCTCTCTGACCAGCATCTCCTGATCAGAGTAACATTGACCTATGACCTCCACCCCTCTGTCTGATGACCTATTGATCACGTCTGGACTTGACTGGAGGCGACGTTCACCATTAGACAAAATGGCAGGATGAAGAGGTGCTTGGGTAAGGGATTTATTTAAGATTTGAGTTCCTTGCTTTAAGTATGAGCTGATAATCATTTCACACTCCTCAGGAGTATTGGTGACAATCCAACAGCAATAAAACCAAAACTTACAACTCAATATTTATTTAGCACTGATACAAATCTAAAGAGCACGCAGTGTATGGAAAGGCTTTATATTAAACAGCCCATCATGCTAGTCAAGCAGATTCCACAGCGGTCTTATTAAATGTCACAGAACAACAAAACTCAGGTTTACAGGAAGGCTTTGTCTTTAGTTATCAAAATCATTCACAGCTTTATAGGAAACTGACCTACGGGCATTTGTACATCCCTGTTAATCCAGCTGTTTGGATCCAGGACTGCGTGCATGCAGTCAAACATGATCCAAAACCTGTTGCCACTGCATGAAAATAAAATCTGCAACGGTTTCAAGCTCACATGAAAGATGTCAAAACCACGGGACTAAATGAAGTTTGATGTGGATACAGGTAGCTGTCGGATTCAATATCACACAGACTATTTTTGATCTGAAGAGAAGAAAATAAACAGGAAAGTTACCTGTCAAAAACAACAAGAAGAAGGAAAAAAAATTGTAAAAAAAAAAAAAAAATCTATAACTCTCCAAAGCCCAAATGTGCCTCCGAGTGCACCTTCCATACACCCCCTCCCTTGTTCCTCTCTCCTCCCTCACTGCCTCATTGACATGTTGTGTTTCTCTATGATGTGTAAACCTCAGAATCTGACCTGCTGCTCTGTATGGCCTGCAGCTATCTCCAGCATGCATGAGCTGCTCCTAAGGGAGAGGAGCGAGTCAAACCTCTATAAATATTTCACTGCTGCTTTCTCCCCTGCTCCCTGCTCCTCTCACTAATGCTCTCGCCTCTGCTGCCGAGCCAAGCTAACCACGCTCGCCCAGCAACCGGCAAACTGTGGGAGAAAAACTACATCAGCTTCATGACAATGTGCTCACATAATCACGCACTCAGAATCCCGTTGATTCCGACTTAATATAACGCTCAGGTTTAAATAACTGGGGTCGGGAGTCTCAACTATCTATTGATCTGTTTATGGTTTACTCTGTAAGAAACTGAATGAACAGAAAACCTGGAAATGCACAATAACAGCCAGCAACAATTTTAAGTTAGTTTTAACTTAACAGCCATTTACACAAAGTTATTGTTGTGAAAAGGAACAAATGGATAGAAAGAACAAGAATGTATAATAACACCCATCAATAATTCTCAGTGAGGTATTGTTTAGACAATACCTCTTTTTTTGGTTTATTGTGTAAAAGACTTATGGACAGAAGGTTGAAATACCATCAATAATTCTCAGCTAGCTGATATAAAGCTATTACGTTTAGAGTGTTACGTTGGACATTTCAGGTTTATTTTATGATTGCAGCTACTTTTATTGTACAAAGAAAGGAATAGACAGAAAGCTTGAAAATACAGAATAACAGCCAGCAATAATTTTCAGCTAGTCATATATAATTGTAAATACAGCTATTTTTGTGTATACATTTGGCTATTTTGAATTTACTGTATATGTTTGGCTATTTTTAGTGTACTACACACTGCTATTTTCATTTATTGTATAAAGCTAGCTAATTATAGTTTATTGTATGCAGGACGTTATTTTAGTTAATTGTTTAAAGCAAGTTGTATTTAGTTTTTGTAAACAAGTTGCTATTTTAAGATTATTGTAGACAGTTATTTTAGTTTATTGTATACAGTTAATTATTTTATGTTTTTTGTATACAGTTAATTATTTTTCATTTATTGTATACAGTTAGTTATTATTAGTTTATTGTATAAATCTATTTATTATTCTCTCTGTGGTTTTTAACTGCAATAACCGTTAGTGAGCTATTGAGCTATGTGATTTTGTTGTTGTGGTAGATATATATGTTTGGGTAAATAAAGGAATTCATAGAAATCTGGAAAATGCAGCATAACAACGAGCAAAAATTAGAACTGACCTTTTATTCAGTTTTTGTTTTTGTGAAAAAGTCATTTTTTTGTTTATTATGTAACGTAACAAATTGACAGAAAGCTGGAAAATGCACAATAACGGCCAGCCGCAAATCTCAGGTACAATGAACAGGTTTAGAAATAAGGTTAGAACATTCACAGGATGGGCTGTGTGTGGTCTGAGCATTTGCTCTCCTCTCAGTATGTGTGTTTGTGTGTGTGGCAACAAGATCAATATGATAAAGAAGTGAGCTGCCCACAGTACTTCCAGAAGAGTCTCTCTCTCTCTGTCTCTCTCTCTCTCTCTCTCTCTCTCTCTGCCACTTTGCCTATCCCTCCATTTTGCTTTGCTTGCTCCTTTGCCGACTAGTGTTTCACTCCTGCTGTCAGTGTTCCTCTGTCTTCTCTCACAGAACCCTCACCCCCCCCCTTTCTTTCTCTCTCTCTCACTCTCTCTCTCTCTCTCTTATAAATGTCAAACCACTTCAGACAACTCACAACACTCTGGGGGGATATCTTGGCCTTGTGAAACATTATTGACTTGTTTTAACCCTCACTGCTAACTGCCCAGTGGGCAGGCAGAGAGCTGGAGGCTGGGGAAGGGATATGTTGTCAATTTTCATTTGGAGTGTGTTTCACCAATGGCTGCACTGTCCCTGCTGTTACTCCCCTCAGTGAACTCCTAATTCCTCCAGAAAACACAGGCAGGGTTAAAGGTCATGTCACTGGTCAAACTGCAACATTAGTCCATGCTCAAGGTGAAGCTTCAGAGGTCGTATGAAAAATTAGTCCAAGAAGAAGGAGACGGCAGGGGTCAGGGGGTCAGAGATCAGTGGGCTGGTGTTAGCTCATGGTCAAGGTGACTGAGAGAATTCTCCTGAGAGTGAAGTTCACGTCCACAGTGACCTTCTTGGGATCAATATCAGCTGCACATTTGGCTCTAACTTTACAGACTCTCCCCTTGTTTCTTCATGCTATCATGCTAACACCTCTCACCCATGCGTTTTGTATCCCAAATACTCTTTCCACCACCTCAGCTAATAACACTTACTGATGTTAGGTAGTGCTAAATCACAAGGAAGTATGAGAGCACCTCTGCATTTTAAACATAGAAGGTGTTTGGCTGGCTCATAACAAAACTGGTCATTGCTCACAAATAGACTGATGCACCTAAGCAAGCCGTTTTGGTCAGCACTGCATTGAACCGCCACTGCCTATTTTTTCCCATGCATCACTCTAGTGCATTTTGTGGCCAGAGAATAGTAAAAGGCAATTACACACATGACCAAGCTGATAGGCAGACAAATAGCTGCAGCCTTTATCATCAGAGAGAGAAAGCACTGCTGTTGCAGTGAACCACTGTCGTAGTTTGCATTTCAATTAAAAGTGGACGAAAACTTGTCCTATTTCATTCAAAAAGCAATTGCAACGCTGAGCATTGGATAAGAGAGCGAAGGAAGCCATGTCTCAATAATAGAAAATGGCAAGGCAAACAAAGAGATTGTATCAAGAGGTAACATTAGTTGGTGTCTCTCATTTCTTTTCAAAACCCTATGAAGTCTGCAATACCTGGAAAAGTGAATTCACGCACGCATTGTTATGTCTGTTATTGTATATGAATCACACAGCAAAATGCTTTTAAAAAATCTATATTTAATGTAATTCACAACACAGAACTCTCTCAAGCAATAAAAAAAGGCCAAAACAAGAATGTCCCAGCACACACATAAGTCATATGAGTATATCATGATAAAAGGATTGCAGATCCCATAATCAAAAAGTAATGAATATTCATGAGTAATTTGTGGGTGGGCAATTTCATAAAAATAAATGTGAAGCTCAGAGGTAATATATGGGAATGAATAAAACTGCAATCATGATATTCTTATTTATACATATGACCATGAGTCTGCAGGGTACTAATAATATCAAAAGGTTTGACATATAGTTACTACAAATGCCTGTTCTTTCCTGAACATGCATTTATAAACTGGCATGGGTGAGACACCCTCCAAGCGGAATACATTTCATAAAGCCACCAGCATCGCACTTGCCTGCATTTGTTCCCAAGTACAGCTGGAACAGTAAAGTAACAAGCATTCAATTAAAACATTGGGTTGTTTTCTATTTCACAGGCAAGGCTGTTATTTGCATACTATATAAATTAGTGAGCCTAGGCAGTCTACTTAGGTTGTCTACACAACATGCTGGTAAAGCATGCACATACTGATATATTCTGGAAACTGACTTTTTAGTCAGTCCTTTGTTGCTGTAATTTTCAACTGCAAAATGACAACACTGTAACAGCAAAACAAAAAAAGTGCATAAATTTGGTCATCGGGAGTGTAGTCAGCATATTAAAGTTGCTGACCAAGCACAGAGAGCCGAGAGAGATAATCGCTAGCTGTATGAGAGTTATAAGGGGCTCGGAAGTGTGGGAGGAGGGACCGCAGTCACTATTCTTTCATGACAGATGTCATTCAAATGTCCTGCCATGCACCACTGCTTCAGACAGCACGCATCACTCTGTCAGACTCTTACTCCACCTGTCACATCCTGGCGTTTCCACTGTGTGATTGAAATTTTTCCTCCTTTATCATCATATTATTAGGTTGGTTTCCTATATATTTATGTGGCATAGCAATTAAGCTTAAGACAAGACACTACTGGTCATGTTAAAAACAATACAGTAGATCAAAGTATTTTTTTTTTGGTTACTGTTTTTGTATTTGACAGTGTGTTCATATGCAAATGAGAAATTTTGAGATTTAATATAATTACTTTTGCATATTTTAGAAAACAAAAGCCTTTGGATGATGTTAAAAAGAAAATGTTTTTTTTATTGTGAAGGCATGTAGCAACCAAAAAAATGATCAAACTTTATATCAAGCAACTCTAATAACAGTATAATCACACATTACTATACAAACGACAACAAAGTAACTAAAGGTGATGTATTCACTGTTACAGTAGTGCAGCTTATGCAATTACACATAAGTATTAACTGCAGTTTTACAGTAAATGCACAAATGTATCATGAAAGTAAAACCTGAAGGTGACAAGCATGTTTATTTACATAAGCTACACAGCTATAATCCAGCTGTAATAGTGAATACATCACCAGTAGTAGGTGTATGAATTGTTATTATGTAATAACACAGTTATTACAGACAATAAAATGTGGATCCAAGAATTTTACAGAACAGATTGACTGTGTAATCAAGAAAACACTTTACAGTGTTATTCTAACATTTTTTCATGTAATTTTTGTAGACCAAAATCTAGGATAAATCTAGCAGCTATTGACAAGATATTATTTCAAAATTAATGGCTTTCTGTGGCTGCTCGCATTAAATGTAAAACTCTAATGCTCACCTACAAAGTCAAAAATGATCCTGCTCCATCTCACCTATCAGCACTGATCAGACCACAGATCACAGCTCGCCCTCTTATAGTTTCAAGCACAGCTTGACCAGACCCACCTCTTCTCAGTGGTCAAAGACATGCATCAAATATTTTCTCATCTTTGGAACCAAAGTGGTGGAATGACCTTACACTGACTGTCAGAACTGCTGAGACCCTCGCTCTCTTCAAACATCAACTGAAAACCCACCTCTTCACTAAACACTCATAAACTTAACTAACACAAACTTCATGAATAAAAATCTGTCTTCTGTATGTGTATGTATGTTTGTGTGTGGGCATCATCCAGTGAGATCTCATCATTTGAGAGATTACTGTCATTAGTAAAAAGGAAATAGGGCTTTTTGGATATTTTAGCTTATCAAGGACATGATATGCTTGTGCCAATTGTGGGCAGAGCTAAGCTTTCATTAAAGTTAGTAACTTTTACAGTTGCAGGCAAGAGAATGCAAATATCCTGAAATAAACTTACCCTTGTTTAGTTGTACATTTTTATTGTCACAATTCAATAGTAAACTTATTATAGATGTAATTTATCCAAAAATCTGAAATATAACTGACGAGTCCAAAAGCGTCATTTCTGCTTAGTGTGTCTTGCCTTTAGGAGTAAATACGAGTGACAGAATTAGAGAATGAGTGCTAAGAAAAGATGACACTTCATATGGTCAGACATCTACCTAAGATCAGAGATCATCTCTGCAGGTGGAGCTTCTGAGGTGGAGATTAACTTTCTGGTGAATTGGTGTGCTTCACTCAAAAACATTCCAAAAATATGCATTTCAAGATTTCATCTTTCAATGAAAATGTATTACAAAATTATTTTAAATGCCATTTTGCAGCATTTGTATTGGTCCAGTCATCATAAAATTTTAACACAATGTAAATTTGCTAATTTGTACAACAATTAATGATATCTACAATATGAATATCTCAAAGGAAAAATTATAATATCAAAACAAGACAGTCATCCATATTTATCATCTCCTGAGGAATATTAACCTTTGAAAAAGTGAAGACTGAAGATAAATACTGCATGGAGTTGATTGCTTACAGTGGGAATATTGTCTGCTCATAGCATCAACAATTCATGCTGATATTAGAGTAACATGCAAGCTTGATCTGCACGCGTAGTCTGAACATTCAGCCCTACTTCATAGGTTAACAGAGCGACTTTGTCCAGTCTTCCTGTCACCCCGAAATGTAAGTTCTCTAACTTCCAAATGAACCACTCCTGCACTCCCCCTCATTCTGTCAACTCAGCAGAAAAGTAAAGCATAACCTGAGGACGTGGATGAATCCCCCAGTGCCTTCTGCACTGCACACTGCCTGTGGGGGTGTCTTTGTATGGGCATTAATGTATTATTCACAACCAGATACGTCTATGTATTTGATCATACTTTGATTAAAACACACAACCTTGAACAATTAAGTTTCTTTTCTTCAAACTTGTGGCAAAGTCCTAAACTTTGTTGAGAGAAGAAATTGAACTTTTGACGTTTGACTTCAAAACACCTGCCTGAGGGAAACTAGTGCATGCCAGGTTTTCATCAACATGAGACCCTGGACAAAGAGGAGAATTCTTCTCAGTAACTTCCATGTATTGTGCTTAAACATGCCGTAATCCAACCATCAAACCCAGTTCACAGTAAATCAACAATTGCTTGGAAGATCTGTGCCATTTTGTAAGATAAATGACCTTATGCGCCAATCACAGCCAAAGGAATTTCATGCCCAGATAAATGAATTAACAAATACTTCCATTAGCAGTCATGAGGGACATGTTCCTTAGTCATATTCTTAATTAAAGAACATACTCTTGACAGCTTGTTTCCTGACTCTCTGGTAAACGAACCATACCAGATTCGTCATGTAGGCAATTATGAATGCTAATGCACAGGGCTCTTTTCTCAAATGACGACCTTCTCCAACACCTTCTCCAACATTGATAACACATGCAGCCCTGAGCACAATTCAGCCATACTGCTTTGAGCCGTAATATTTGGTGGTAATATGGATGGTAATATTTCAGCAGAAAGCTCAACCACAACACTAAACAACCATGTCATCACTGTAGGAACAAAATCTTATATTTTAAAATATATATCAGCTGCTGATTACACTGTGTCAAAATTTCAGAACTTCCAGATCAGTAGAAATAGTCCCAAATAAAAACTTTGGTAAAAATTGACTAAAGCAGCCTTTGTGACAACTGACAAGCCTTTAATAATGTTTATACATGTTTATGTCAGTTCTCAAGAAAGGTTTATGAAGCCGTACCAATACTGGCCTTCAAAGAGGTGTTACCAGATTATTAAATAAATGTTAATAATGATTTTTTGGTCTTTCTCCTTAAGGTTCTGTTCTGACAGTTTCAATACACTTTATAGACTTTTTACTTGAAATGACCCAGCATTGCTGTTGGCACCCATAGAAATAGGACCACATTTGAATTTGCTGATGTACCTGAGTAACTCTTCTTGGCCTACATTAGCATTACTGAATAACATGTGGCACCCATTATTCTTCCAGTTAGCTTTACCAAAAACTGTAAAGTCAAGATCATAATGCAGACCACAAATAAACCAATCAATTGCGATGACCAGCATCTTCTCTTCAACAAGAGGCTATAACTCCTGAATCACTTCACTCTGCCTCCTTTCTTTTCATTCTCCCTCTCTTCCATCTTCATCACTTTCGCCCCCACAAGACTTGTACTTGCTAATGAGGTGCTAACTCCTACACGAGAAAAGCACCAAGGCCTTTTACCACTTCTTACTCTTGTTTTTCAAACCTTATTTTGTATCCATATACTTTTAATGACATTTAAAAGGTGACAACAAACATCTAAATATACCTTTTGCTGGACGTTGACTTTGACCAATGACCAGCTCTCCTCCAGACTGATTCATAATGCAATGTGCAGTATCTGATGATGTTCCAGTGCTCTGGAACACATACATAAAAACACATCAGTGGGCAGATGAATTTATCCTGTCACATTAACATGTTTTCTCTCTCCAAGTGTGAAACAACTGGCTTTCTCCCTAAAGATGGTTGGCTCTGCATCATAATCCATCTGGCTTTGTCATCAGAGTAAACGTTCACTGAGTACTCCATGAACCATGATCTACAAGGTTCCATATTATTTGTAGACTATACACTATTTAGAAGCCAGGGTTCAATTAGGTCCAGCAAACATATTACTTACTGTTTTAACATGTTGGGAAATTTGGCAGTATCTAATTTTGTAACGTACGGGAAAAGTAACACTGCTTTTTTCAGGATTTTCCTCCCTGGATGCCGTAATATAGCAAGTTAATACAGCAAGCTTTACTCATTGGCAAGCAGACATTAAAATTATCATTGAGGTGGAATGACACTGAATAATTAAGCAGAGGTAAGACAAAAAAGAATCACAACAATTACAGCATGTGATCACAATGAAAGTACACAAAGCTTTATTCAAAAACAAAGTAATTAAACATCTCATCACCTTTAAAAGCTTTTGTTTTTCTCACAGTAAACTCTGAGATAATCATCCTTTTACATTGTGTCCTATTTTTCCTTACTGTCAAAATTTAGTCTGAAATCAGAGCCATCCATCATTTTGGCATGTCAAATATTAAACTGATGTTGCTATAGGATAATGGATTTTTCTAAAGAATTTCAAAGGAGAGTAAAATACACTTCAAGAATTCAATGAAGGTTAGAAAAAAAAAGCTTTCAATGGTTTGCTTCACTGCAGAGTCTGACAAAGATGAACCTAGCGGCTTATTGTCCACAATCAGTCAAACTCACTGTCAGCTTCAGTAGCATCAGTTAATAGCAAATATGATTCAGGGCCTTCTTTGTATTCACACGTCTTACAGTTCTAAGACCCCACATAAAGAATTGGTCAGTAAAAACAAAAAGTTAATCATTCATTAAGGTTTTTGCCAAATTTGGCACAGTGCATATTTTTCTCACCTACTTTATGCAGATAGTGTGTTTAAGACTTATGGCAGTAGCGTCCAACTTACGTATGCAAATAAATTCGCCTCTCTGTTGGGTGAGATTACTGTGAAGTGCTGCTATTTGCATTTGAAAATGATCCGGATTGGAGTGAGCGAGAGGCGAGGTGCTGTTAGGGATGATTGGTAAAAGAGCGCTTGCCACGATAAGCTGAAAATTGTGTTTGCCTAAATGCTTGCAGCAGCACACCTCACGAAGGCGCTTTAATTTCTCTATTCTGATTTTTTGTCTATATGTGTATGTGTGTGTGTCTGTGCGGATGTGTGTGTGCTGTGGTTTTAACTGTAGTGCTGCTCAACAGTGTTAGGATTTAATACCATGCCCTCTTCTGGATCTTCAGGCTGACACGATATCACCTCTCACTGTGGATTACTAGCCCTCTACAAAGCTACATGTCACACTGACAGCATCACTGAGGGTCCTTTGACTTGACTGCAGATATTCAGAGATCAGTGTAACTTACACAAGCCCAAATCCCCTGCAATATCTAGTCCAGCTTCTCTGAAGTGTGCTGTCCAAAGGTATGCTTACAGAACACACATTTGCACAACGGGTGTAACAATTATTATATGAAAACTGTACTATACAGACTAGTTTGGCCGATATTGATAAATGTTGTTTTCCTCTAACAAAATAAGCTAAAATACATGATACAAAACGTCTAGCATGTATAAGCAACTTCAGAAAAAGAGGGCCTTACCTCTCATATAGTTGATACAAATTTTGTTTATCCAAACTAGTTAAGATAAACAACTGTGAGGCTAATGTTGCTACAAAACACTAGAACTCAGTAGTCACCCACATACCCCAAAATATCACCTATCTGTGTTATCAGAAATAGATGCCTGTAGCAGTGAAGTTTTGTTCATTTTTGTAACATACACTCATGCTTTGTCCTAAACCACATTGTCAAGTCTGTGCCACATTAATGAAGTGCATTAGTTTGACAAGGCTGAAAGAGATTTTGGGCATGTCATTTTATGGAAAAAATTTAGGCTATTTAGTGGACAACTTCTAGTGTTTGTTAGCAACATTAGCCTTGCAGCTGCAGTTATGCCATGTGCAATATAACCTGTAAGTGAAGTACAATTTTATAATAATTCTACAAATGCTGCATTATATTCTCGTGTGTGGAGTCTTTGTCTATCTAAAACTTCCTCACATCAGAGCAAATGTTTTCTGTGCTCATATGATGCATGTTGTTGAAGGTTTGGCTGTTCAACCAGGGTCAGAGGAATGTGGGAGGAGAGGTATGTCTACACACCAAAAATGAAAAGACGAACACACTAATTGGTGCTGAAGTAAAAGGGCTTCACTGATCTTAGTCAGTATCTCAAAGTCTGATAAATCTTCCTAAAGCCAGGCCTCCGAGAGTGCACAGACTGACATAGGAGAAAGAGATACTGAAAAGACGACAACATATACATAGACCTTTCAGGACGACTGACAAACGTGCATAAATATTTATAATGGCTTATTACAACAAGCATCAGTTCTAATGTATTGAGATAAAATGCAGTTAGAAGTGACCAAAGTATCCTTTGTGACAAGTGATGCTTCATGGGAATTACATAAAGGTTTGTGTAGTTATATGTAAGTTGTCATGAAAGGTTTACATAAGTGTCAAATCTTATGAATACTGGTTTTCAGTGTTACCCCAGCAGCAGCAGCAGCAGCAACAACAGCAACAACAACAACAACAACAACAACAACAACAATAATGACAACAACAACAATAACAACAAAAATAAAAACAACATCATCATCAAAGTGCTTTGAACAAGAAAACAAGCACATTATTGGACAGATAACCCCTAAATGGATTAATATTCAATGAACATGATCCTAATCCTGCAGATTCTACAGCCATTCATTTTAAAGACACCACAGTAGCCATGTTACAACACAATTCAAAATTCATCACCAGCTGAAAAACACTCAACGCCAGATGTAAAGTGCGCACACACACACACACACACACACACACACACTGAAAAGCCCATCAACGTATTTCTCTTGTTTAATATGTGTTGAAACTATACAAATAAGGCTTCCCGACATCAGCTGTTTCTAGCTGAGATGTGTGGGATCAGCTCGTGTGTGCTTCAGTTTGAAGACAGCATGTAGTGGGGCTGCTGAATAAAGCTCTGGATGAAATCTGGGAGAATGGAGTGTCTCGGCAGCACACAGGCTCCTGGCTGAATCGCATTAAGCCTGCGCAGCGTTGGGTAATGGGATCGGCCACGGGCCTTTATGTTCCCCCACCCCCGCCCCGCTCCCCCTGCCGCAGCACGGCTGCAACCAGCCCTCCTCTCAGCCAGGATAACGTGCCATGGCCCGAGCCACCGTCACAGATGAATATTCATTACCACAGCTTTGTGCAAATTTTCTCCTGGATACTGTTGCCCCCTCACCCCCCACCAGCCCCCTCTCTGTTCCCCTGGCCAGCCCGGCTCGCAGAGAGGAAGCAAGGGAGTGGGAAAAGGAGCAGGAGTGCGTACGGGGGTGTGACTGGGTCTAACATAACACCTCAGGGTCTGAAACGGCTGTGCACAATTTTCTGTTTCATTTGCGTGACGCTTTTTACAATAGACACTATGCATCTGCTCAAGAAGAGCATTTTAAAACATATTCCACAGCACCACTGACCAGAACACGCAAATAAAAATATATTCCTGTAAATGAGAGTACGGCTACCATTGGTTAAACACAATACAAATCATTAAGTAAAACATACCTTCTTAATAAACAGACAATTATCATGTTAACAAAAATGCATGTTTTAAATCACAACTGGGTCCTGACAAAAAAAGAGAGTGACATCCAAATTGTAAGCATAGTTTTCCACATAGTTGCTTCTTAGTAGTGAAGCTCTTTTAGTTTTACAATATTTTGTAACCTTTAGCTATGCATATTTGTATTATTTTTAAGAACGAATTACGTGCACAGAACTTCAAACACTTTTTTTCACATTTCTGGATAGCTCATCTTGCTTGGAGGATTATACTAACCGCCAGTTAAACTGGTAATTTTTGTTGTCTAGCCTTCGATAAAAAATGCCTTGATGCCTTAATTTATCATAAACATAATAGGTAGATTATTATATTGCTAAATTCATCAGTAGTCATTGCCCTAATTGGGAATAAAATATATGGCACCCATACACTAAGAACCAAAAAAGCAGAAAAAAAGAGGAAAAAGGTGTTAGAATAACATTTCTGTTAAAAGTAGTCCCATCTGTAAAGTTGTATGAGAATTTATGAGTTGTATGTTGTGTAAGCTATATATCAGCACCCAAGTCCTGTGTAATACTTTGTCACATACTTCTTTTATTTTTATCTTGTAAATTTTTTGGTTTTTTTCTTTTACAGGTAAGCTATGATGTGTAGTTACAGTCTCATGTTACCTTATACATGGACAAATTATCCTGTGCAGTTAAACACAGCGAAGTGCACAGATTTTGAATTAAAAAATAAAAATGAGGGCATTTATCTGAAAGGTACTTTGTAGGAACCAATACTCTGAATTCAAGCGTTGGAAATGGTATTGGGAGAGAAAGAAAAGAAAATCTGACCTTCAAATCACATTGACCATTCAGAAATTACCTAGACCAGGCAGACAATGTCAGTAAGGCAAAAGCAGAGCAAGTAAGCTGAACAGCTAGCCTCAAGCCTTCTTTCCCCATAGCCAAATTCTTTAACTCAACAGTTTCACTTTTGCTACCTCAGCACCCATACTCAGCTTTGAAGTCCCTCCGATCTGCAAATCGGGGAACAAGGGCATGAATTATTCTTCTTATCAAAATGAGAATAACCAAACTATAAAGTTGTCACAGGCTTTCACAAAGTAGCATTTATTAATTGATTATGAGGGGAGTATCTAAAACATGCAGTGGAAGTCTTGTACTTTAGAAACAGTAAGTAAAGTCAGAAACTGATTTCCAAACAATTTCTAATGTTGAAGTGTTTAGTGCTAGCCATTGACAAAAAACCTGTGCAAGGCAGGGTGTATTAAAATGCAGAGTGTGAATGAGTCTAAAGCTGACCTTTGGCACGGGTGATGGATGAGAGAGAAACTCTCGCTGGCATCTAACTGCCCTGAAAACGTCACCATGACAACCCTGACAACCAGAGCTGAGCCCATGAATATGTAAGACCCACATCTGGACAGCTGCTCAGGCCGATACACTCCTGGTGGGAGAGTGGGCTAAGGGTGAGCAGGATGATGGCCAACAGGATTTTTTAAAATTGTGACCGAAACAGTTATCAGTCACAACGTATTACATGCTAAATGTGTTTCCATTTGTGTACATAAGCCTTTGGAGGTTTAGATATTGTCTTACTGGGCCAACCTATCTTTACATCTGTGTCAATCATATACAGTATATATATAAATATACCAGGAAAGGCAATTTACTGATTTTTCAGATTATTGTCTTTTTCCTGATATTTTCTGATTTTATTATTTATTCAAACCATAAACCACAAAGAAAGATTGATCAAGATGAATGAATAACACTGTTGAAATGTAACTAACACATAAAACAGGTTTAACCCTTAGAACCCAAAACCTGTGTTTTGTGTGGTGTGTGAATGGATATTTCTAGACTTTATTCCTGTAGAACTGGAAGACATGATTCACATGATACATATATCACAACAATGAGCAGGACATAACAGTTTTTACGCATAGTAGTATCACTGAGGAGAATCAACAAGCGTTCTTCTTCTTATCCTGGTATTATCTCTGTTTTTATCATGCATGGTCATCTCATAATGTATGTTTTTGTTGGAACATTGGATAATCCAGAGCGATATCGTTCATCAAATATTCAGAATGAACAAAGATATTCTCTGTTTACACCCAAAATATACATCAGATTTACGTCACTAGTAGTATCGATGTATTTTTTGTGTTACATGTATTATTTTAAAATACACTGAATCTGTAGGGAGTTTAACCACTGGTAGTTCTGAATGTAACAAGTTAAAAACAATGAGTCACGCAGACAGGTTTACATATGATATGAGCAGGTGAGTTTATTTGTGCCTGGAGTTCTTGAAGGGGCTGTGGCAGTCAGTAAAACTAATGAATGTATAGACAGATAAATTAATGATAAATTATATAAGCTTTTTTTTGTTCAATCTCCACTGTTTCCAAGTATTACTGATAGTAAAATCAATCGTTTCAAGTCAGTTTTAAGTTGGCTCTGAGGAAAACATGCCAAGGCCTGTCTTGCTGAAGCTCCGAGAATGAATTAAAGCGGAGAGAGAATCTTCAAAACTAGCACATTTTCTGAAATTTTTTTTAATGCTTCACAGCCGCAAATTCCATTGTTTTTAGCAAAAATAGACAAATATATAAAGATATCAAAATACTTCAAATATTTACATCTTAAACAGTGGCATATTTCAGTTGTCCCTGGTCTCCTTGAAAATAACAACATATGGCATGTATGAGTGCCTCATATAAATGTAATGTAATATGTAATGTACTGATCACTGACCAAAATACATTAAAAAAAAAAAACTGCAAATTTAGTCTTGCGTTCTAAGCTTTAATATTGTTACTTTCATGTTTGCATACAAAGAGGCTATAGTGCTTATGGAACATTTTATTCTCAGCCAGCACTGGTGAAAATGTTTTGGCCAACATTTCCTCAGGGTTACTTTCAGTGGTATCGTAATACAATGTGGTCAGAATACATCCGTCAACTCACGGCACTTTGGCATGACATATAATTACTAGCAACCCCTTGGATGTTTGAAACCATCTGGTTTCTGACCCGTTTTTCATTCAAGTCATTTTCAATTACATGAATGCGCAAGAACACTGAGAGGAAAAAGAGCCACAGAATATTCAGACTTTATCCATCATACCAATCCGTTAAAGAAAAGCAGTAGAATCAGAAAAATCTAACGTTATACGAAAACGCAGGGTGAGTGAATTGTCCACTTCTATGGCATCTGGGCTCTTTTTCTGATTATTTGTTCTTCGTGCACCAAGCAGAGCTTAGGCACAGACATCAGAGGGAGAAAGAAAAGGGGGGGTGGGGGGTGAGAGAGAGAGAGAGAGGGAGAGGGTTAGGAGAGAGAGGCTTTGTTACTCTTACCCAGTGCACCTCATTGAATTGTAAATAAGGTGTGATATTTTTACAGAGGGGGAAAAAACCTGCGCAGCCGGTGCACAGCAGACAGGCTGTCTGACTGTCTGAATGTCTGCCCGCACCAAGCCTTTCCCTCCACACTGCTCAACACACACACACACACACACACACACACACACAAACTCACACATGCTCTTAC
>JBBJLS010000002.1:11597173-11629133 GCA_037577275.1 Bryconaethiops microstoma
TTTGAAGTCAGAATCCGACGTATATCATTTTTACTGCTAACATTGAGGTAACTTTATCACTAAAGTACACAATGTTCAAAATTTGTAGACACCAGTTCATTTCATGCTGCAGGAACAGCCTCTACTCTTCTGGGAAGACTGTTGTGAGGATTTGATCACATTCAGCCACAAGAACACATGATTTGTTCTGGATCTCAAACACCACTCCAACTTATCCCAAATGTATTGAATGGAGCTACATCAGTTCAAAGAACTAAGTTCCTCTGCATCACTAATCTGTGCCCTTCTATCCCATGCTTGGCACTGGGCATGATGACTTTAGGCTCATGCGTGGCTGCTTCACTGTCAACGCTTTTCTACAGAGATTATACAAGCTGTGTGTGAACAACCGAACACCTGTGTTTATGAAGAGGGCAAGTAAAAGTAGATGAACCCACTAATTAAAAAGAATGCCTTGATATTGTTCATTTTGTGGCTGTCGTCTCAAAACCTCATTTCTGAAGAATAGAAACAATCCAGAATTGCCTGGAACACAATTTTGTTGCAGTAATGTGTGTCATTATTTACGAGGCGATACAAAACTATAAAGTTACGAACCTGCGTCAAACAATGAATGCCATGCATTCCTCTGTAACAAGTTCTGTGAGGTTTGACTTGATAAATATGATATATGAAAGCAGACGGTATCTTTAAATGAATGTAACGTGTACACCCGACTCCCGTTTTCCACCCTGTCATGAACGAGATTTCAGCACACTGAAGTATACACATGCCTGTTTATGAGAGGTGAAACCTGGGGTGATTATGAATATTCAAATAACACGAGCAAAGTAAATTACAGTTGTTTATGGCAAATTTCTTTGAACCCTCTTGAACCCTCTTTGTTGTGTTCTAAGCGTTTCGAGTGTTATTATTTTTGAAGTAGAGAGAGTTTTGAGTGAACATCAGCGCAACTTTCTCTTTGTACACAGCAGCGATTAGAATTGTTTTAATCCTCTGCCAGTTCTGTGGCATAAACACATCAGAAAGCAAGGGAAGAATCTTCTGCTTTGGGAAGGCACACAGAGATTTCCACGAAATGTTTCCGAACACTCTGAGATCGCATGTACCTTTAAAACACTACTGATACTAACCTATGACTAATAAAGTGAAGGAGATGATTATTAGTTTCATGGTAGGTGTCTTATGAACCAAGAATATAACCCACACACATTACATTTAACAACTTAAAATATTGGCCTTGTTCGTCAGTAATCACACAAAAAATTACAAATTGTTATATGCATTAATTGAATTATGCATAATTTTAATTCAAACAGAGTAGGGTCAGAATCTTCAGATACTTAATGGGTCTTGGTTTAGACGTACAGTTCTATGAAAACATTTTAGTTCATGGAGAACCTCACAATATCTGGAGGACGTTTAAACTTTAGAAAAGGTTCTATATCCTTGTAGCTCTCATTTACAAAATTTAAATGAGAATCAGAGATAATAACGCATGCTCCTGGGGTGTAATATTATTGGTTGAACAATTTCTCCCTGCCTACGAATGTATGGTGTCATTCAAAAATCAGAAGGCATGTCAGAAATAGGCAAGAGTCACTACACTAGAGAAACTGAAAAAAGAATTTTATATTTTAAATGACATCATAGTATGCCATAACCAGAGACATGAACTAGCAAGGAAAAAAAGTATAGCATGATTTCAGGTTGAAAATAAAATAGCGATCTACTGAACCAGAAGGTGGTTCAACTATGGCATCATCCCAAAACTATTCTTTTGCACCTTTTCTTTTTAGAGAGCATACATCCATCTATCCATTCATCCAGGGGGTGCTGGAGCCTATCCCAGCAGTCACAGGGTGAAAGGCAGAGAAACACCCTGACAGATCGCCAGTCCGTGGCAGAATGCATACATTTTTTATGCTTTTATAATAACTGTCAACCCATTTTGTTTGTACATCAAACTAAATGAAGTCTCACAGTTCTTCAGAATAGTTTGTGTCAGTTTTGTGGTAATAACCATCACGAATACAGACCCCGATCCAAGTTCAACAGTGAAGTTTTGCTCGTTTTTACAGGTCCCGGGTAGTTATACTGAATCTTAAAATACATTCACTTGTGTGCACCATGTTACTGAAGATCTGCATTTGGTTTGAGAGTTGGTTTGGGGGAGTATTTATGAGACAAGATTTGTGTGACTATGGTCTTCTAATATTTGTTAGCAACATTAGCCTTGCAGCACCAGTTCTAAATTAAAGAAGTAAAATTTGGACATCCAACTTGTCTTGGCTCCTTGACTACATCAGGAGTAAGTGGGTAACTGTGAAAAACATTCCTCAAAAGTGTAATATGAATTATTAGTTAACTATTAGTCATGTATTGAGGAAGTGAAGTGTGGGTCCACGCTGTGGCTGAAACCTCCGCATGCCCCCGATGTGCCAGGGAGACAGAGCTGTAGCCCACCCACACGCTCCCCAACCCGAGCAACAACCTCCCCCACACTCCCCAAAAGTGTCACCCAGTCCTCCTAACAAGGGTGAAGGCCATATGTGACTCCCTCATTAACAGCTACATGAAAGAGACAAGGAGTACAGAGGGACATCTGGGCCTGACTGAGACACAGAAAAGAGAGAGAGAAAAAGTGAGAGAGAGAGAGAGAGAGAGAGAGAGAGAGGGAGTGTGTGTGTGCGTGTGTGTGTGTGTGTGTGTGTGAGTGTCAAGTAGAGTGGAGTATGAGGGTGAGAGAGAAATGGAGAGAACAGGCTGAAAGAGTAGAGTCGGGAAGATAAGGCAGGAGAAACGAAAAATGGGCTAGAGAGCTAAATCTACCTAGCAGTACAGCCCCGGAGGAGCAGTCAACACCTTTTTTCTTCCAAAATATACTGGAGGTGTCTAATAGGACATCACCACCCAATCATTCCTTCCAGATAATGCTGACAGAGATGACAGCCACAGCAGTAAATACACACATACAAACACACGCAGGCACATCGTATGCTGACAGTGGAAACAGATCTCATAGCTAAATCAATCCCAGGAAGCAGTGACACTCCTGTCATTTCCCACACCTTTTTTCCCCTGAAGACTTTCAGATATGGCACATAACTCCAGCTATTGGCACAGGTCCCACTAGCTCTGCGAGCTGACAGGATTGTTAATGCAGTTCTAAATGTCTGTGAACCAACAGGGAATATTCGGCAAACACGTTAAACCACACTGAACCTCCAATGACCCTATCAATCATAGTGACAACTTACATCCAATATTCTAGTTGATTAGTGTAATTTTGAAATTATAACAAACACCCACTCTTTCTTTTAATACTGTTACTTTTTACACTGCCAGTATAGTAGTAGTAGTGTCAATTGCTAGTTGATATTGAAAGATCCACAAATAATTTAAACAGTCCTTAAGCCTGCACTAAAAAAGTTAATAGTAAACATCCTAGGTTCACATACTCTAACCTAAAAGCATGTTTTGTGTGGCTGCCATAGCTTGATTGCCTTTTTCTCTTAAAAAAAGTTTACACCGTATTATAAATGTTAACCCAATATAAATAATTTCTGGAATACTCACCAAGTTGCATTGCATTAATGGTCAGGTTTACGATAATGTGTGAAGCTACAAAACGGAATATGAAAAACAAAAAAAAAATGCTAAATGGACATTGCTATACAGGGTGGAATGTTGCCATGTACATAATGCTTAATCACTAAAACTGAAAATCAGAATAAAAATGCGACATCAGCACTAGTACACAGGTATGGACAATTTGGTTGACAGACTGTGTGTACACATCATAACAGACACATCTAATTAATTACACAATGTATTATATTGTACAAATTCTCTTCAACAAATTCAAGACATCCCTTCTGCCTGTTTGCTTTGATGTCAAGAAATTTTGAAAAGACAAATTTATAAAGGCTGTTTTTTCTTAGGCACAATTTAACTTGCTCTATTGCTCCATGCATGATACAGACACCATCCCCATTATAATACCAAATATTCTTGACCTCTCACATGAAGGAAATACTTGGAAACATTTCAACTTCAACAGTCTTTCACCATAAACTCTTTATCAAGCAAGCAATGATACACATCAGGTGAATGAAGGAAAAGAGTTTAAAGTCTTGTTAAACTAATGACAATTTCCATTTCAATTTTATGAGTCTGCAAGAAGCCAGTGGTAATAATCACACTACCTGAAATGTTGAAGGAACGGACACGCGCCGTACCTTTGCTATGGTTTGTCTCCTTTAAACGATCTGTACTGTGGTCCTCCTACAATCTATTCATACCTTCAGCTTTTCTCAAGTCGCATACAATTAACCTGATGACCAGGACACTTTTATCCTCTGCTTATAATTTAAAAAGCCCTCCTGTAAAGGTAAGGCATGATAGTTTGGGGTTTTTTTAACATTAATCTAGAGAGAGTTCTCACAATCTCTTGCTGATATACTGCATCTTGTAAAAATATTTTACAAGTGCGAGCAGACAAAAGGCACGACATCAATAAGATTACCAGCTTGATACAAATCGATTGGCTCCATTGTTTGCCTCAAGGGATTTGGAGAGTAGTGCAGGAAAGCTAAAGAGAGGCTGAAAACACACACACATTAGCTAAACGGAGTAAGGTGAGACCGAAAACACACACAGGGTAGTTGTTAACATTAGCCAGGCTTATCCAGTGGTCTCTCAGAGCTGCTCTCTCCCTTCCCAGAATGTCCTGGTCTGCTGCGCACTCAGAGTCCCTCCTCCATTAGTGCTCAGCGGGAGCAGAGGGGCAAGGTTACGGACGTGCAATCTGAAGACCCCCTGGCCTGGCTAAGAGCTCCTCCAACCAGGGTACTGTCAGAGGGAACAGCTGGACCCCTCCACACTCTGACCCCCAGCTTTTAACAGTAGGTCACCTTGCTTTCCTTATCACCTCCATCAAACTCCACTCCTACACTCACACACTTCCTCTGGGTTCACCTCCATACCTGACTGGTTCAGCACACAAAGAGAAAGCTCCCAAATTCCGTTCTAAAACGCCATCTCATGCTAATTGCTAATTGAAATATGCTGATAACTAAATTGTGCCTCAAGCCCTCAAGCAGTGCTTTTGTGCAATGCAGTGGTTTGGGTGTTTTTTACTGCCTTTATGTTCTTGGGCATAAAAGTGAATTTCCCAAACTTCTCCATTTTTTTGTATACTGATACATGGGAACCAGTATTCCGGAATGGTTCCAGACTGCGGTGACACGATTCAGGGGTCACAATGTCTACAATGTCCAGACATTCGTTAATGTCCTTGTTTATAAGTGAGGCATAATATTAATGCACTCACCCTTGTGCGATTCTCTGCATTGATACTCTGAATTTCTTACTAAATTAGCAAGAAAAACAAATGTTACACTCTTAAAACGAAAGGCATCAAAAGGGGGTTTTTGCACAATGTCATTCAAGAAAAATATCAAGAAAAATGTCATTGGCTATTTGGAGATCCATTAATGAAAATGAAATACAGTGTATTGCGAAGTATTCACCCCCTTTGGTGTTTGTCTTGTTTTGTTGCATTACAACCTGAAATTAGATGCAACATAACAGGACAAAGACCAAGGGGGATGAATAAATTCATAAATTTCTCATTTGGATGTCATGTAATGGACTTAACAATATAGTCAAAACTGTTGAAGTGGAATGAAAATAAAAATTATTCTGAAAGCCCCCTGACTAACGAACTAACGAAGCAACAAGATACCAAGGAGCACTCCAAACAGGTCAATGAAGTTTAGGAGAAGTGTAGATCAGGGATTTTATTTAAAAAAATACACCAAACTTTGAATATCCCACAGAGCACCATTAAATCTATTTTAACAAAATGGAAAGAACATGGTACCACTACAAACCTGACAAGAGAAGGCCACCCACCAAAATTCATAGACTAGGCAAGGAGGGCATTAATCATAGATGCAACAAAGATACCAAAGATAACACTGAAGGAGCTGCAAAGATCCACAACAGAGATGGCATTATCTGTCAGTAGGACCCTACAAGCCATACACTCAACAAAGTGTGTTTTTTTTTTTTTTCAGTAGACTGGCCAGAAAAATAAGAAAACACTTCGGCAATTTGCCCAGCAGCATGGGGTGGATTCCCTAAACACATGGAAGAAAGTTCTCTGGTTAAATGAGGTCATCATGAGAAATGCCAGGTGTGGTGCAAACCCAACACTTCCCATCACTCTGAGAATGCCATTTCCAACAGCAAAACATGGTGGTGGCAGCATCACGCTTTGGGGATTTTTTCATCGGTGGGGACAAGAAAACTGGTCTAGACTGAAGGAAAAATGGACTGGACTAAATACAGGGTAATTCATGAGGAAAACCTGTTTCAATCTGCCAGAGTTATAAAACTGGGATGAAGGGTTGCCTTCCAGCAGGTTAATGATCCTAAACATGCTGCCAAAGCTACACCAGAGTGGATTAAAGGGGGATATTTAATGTCTTGGAATGGCACAGCCAAAGCCCAGACCTTAATATAATTGAGAATCTGTGGCATGACTTGAAGACTGCTGTACACCAACACCATCCATCTAACTTGAAGTAGCTGGAGCAGTTTTGCCTTAAGGAATGGACAAACATTCCAGTGGATAGATGTGTTAAGATATCTCAAGAGAGAAAGTATTTACTTTGGGGGTGAAAACCTATGCATATTCAAGATTTTTGTTGTATTTTGTCTTAATTATTGCTTGTGTCACAATGAAATATTTTGCATTTTCAAAGTTTGAGGCATGTTGTATTTATCATATGGTTCTAACCTCCCAAAAATCAATTTTAATTTGAGGTTGTAATCTGACGAAACAGGACAAATGCTAAGGGGAATATATTGGCAAGGCATTGTACGTAAGTGTACACATTTAATACACATTTTGTAAAAGTTTATGTAATATGGTAAAAACCTTTAAAACCTAAATTAATAAGTAGTACTAGTATATGTGCATAGTTTAGATGCAAATATGATTCTGTTGGATAAAGGTCCCTCATTCTACAGAATTAGGCCTCTCTAAAGCTCTGACTAATCTCAATGTTGGAACCAGAGCTACTACATTTTGATACTCCAGGTTCATGTATTAATGGAGCACTGGTATCGAATTGGTACAAATTAGCCAACACCCTGAGATACCGGAAATGGTATCAGGAGATACAAAAACTTGGATCAATGCATCCTTTCTTCTTATTTCTGTTGGAACAACCTTAGCTTAAACCTCATCATGTTATCTTGAACGACCTGTTTCTGACCAGCTATAGGCACTCAGAGAGGATCATTAATTTGCCAGGCTCCTTGATGAAGGAGGGTAGAAGAAAACTATTGCTAGTGGCAGATTTCCAGGAACAGCAGTTTACTGGGTACATTTCATTGTACTTCACTGTATAGTGTCTTGGTTATGAGAATTTACAACAACAACTACAATAATAATAAATTAATTAATAAATAAATAATAATAATAAAAAAATCCTATCTAGCATTAATGTACCAGACAACAGTGATAGAATGTGTCCTGCATAAATATGGTGGTTTTTATTTTTAAATACCACCTCAGGCATATCTTCTTTAATCTGACAATCAGGAGACTTATTTTGTTTGTGCATTCTCTTTTCACAAATATCTTTTTGTAAAACTGAATACAGTAACAATGTAATATTTTGTGTGTGTGTGTCTGTGGGGCTTCTATATTTAGGTTCCACTTTATTCTCCTTCACTCTCTCTTTTTCCTTCAGCAAATGTGTGAAGACTGCATAGCTCAGTGTGTGTGTGTGTGTTAGGCAGGTAGTAGAAGAGGGCTCTTGCACAGGTAAATTATAACGCGCACAGAGGCAGAACTCGTTAGCCGACCTGTCAATCAACATGAGGCACGTTGGGGAGGCAATCACAGGGACGCCGGCAAAGAGGTCACCTATGAAGACATTCATTTTCAATTCATCCATCAGATCGCCACTGAAATCAATTTACTGCACATCAGCGACATTGGCCTGCCCCCATGGCAACCAATGCCATGCAGCCGTTGTGCATTCTAACTAACTGTGCCTCGCAGCACATCTGATTATAAAAACACTGGAAAACCAGAGCACTCAGCATTACCATCCACAACAACAACAAAAACAACAACAAAAACAATAATCCAACATTAAACAAAGTCTGTAAATATCTGCCCGATTGTGATCATTATCTGAATGGGAGCTCTTGGTGTGTTCTGCGTCACCCTGCCTGTCTCAGATGCTTCCACACACTCATTGAGATGCAGCGGGTGACACGCAGGCCACAGGGAGATTCGATCAGCAGCACTAGTATTAAATTAGTTGTCGGGCATTCTGCATATGTCAGCACAGTAGTTCATTAATGGTGTTTGTTTTTGAAAACCTGAAGAAATATGATAAAAAAAAAGGAGGGGGTAAAGGAGAGGGTGAATGAGGGTGGAGAGTGAGCAGGGAGGGGAAAACAGAAAGAGAACTGAAAAGAGCAGCTAACTCATCAGACAAGCCAAGGACACCAAAGGCAAACTTAATGATTCACAAGAACTGGTATTGTGTACAATATAATACACTAAAGTCAACAGTCCACATTATATATCTGATTTCAAGAAAGCAGAAAGCAGTGCTGCTACATGCATCAGCATCAAAGAAGACAACTAAAAACCCTAAATGCTGCAGCACACTGAGGAATTAAATCCAGCTTCTGTGATATTATTCATCTACCCACATCCAAATGAAAAAAAACGCATCTTTCCGGTGCTTTTCATTCCAGGGCAACAGACGCCACTCCCGCAGCCAAACAGACAGGTGTCACCATGCCAACAGTTCAGAACGTGTGAGAATGGGTCTGTAGGGCATGACAGGGTGGAGGGGGCACAGATGCACACTGGCAAAAAATAACCACCCTCTCTCTCTCTTTCTCTCTCTCTCTCTATCTCTCTCTCTGTCTCCCCAAAAAGCTCTAACAGAGTAGAATGAGACAGCCCAGGGAGTGAGGGCTTCTCACTGTGCCACTGCAGACTCATTAATGAACAACGGAACACCTGAGATTTAATTAGGACAAGTTAACGAGCAGAGGCAAGGGAACCTTATTAGTGGACCACTAGGTTTTAAGTAGATGAGGAGAAAGTCAAGAAACTGACAAAAAAAAATAAAAAATTAAGGGGGATCTTATCGGAGACAGAGAGTGAGAATTTAGGCAAGAATATTCTCGACATCATCCAGCACCAACATGATCTCATGCAAATTTGCCTCATCTGAATAATTACAAAATAAAAAAATTAGCAAAAAAAAAACTGGACAAGTGCTTGTGTCCAACACACTTCCCAATGAGAGCATTCCAAGTTTCCCGTCTCTCAGCACATAATCCTCCCAAATAATATAAAAGCCTCATGAGAAAATCTATCATATGAGGAATTCTGGCACAGGCTCAGAATGTGGCATGGCGGGTGCCAGTGCTGCTGCTGCTGCTGCTCCTGGCTCTGGGAGTATCGAGGGGACTTAGCATCATCCTGCACTGCTGACACTCTTGCTATTAAAATTCATGTGTCACAGGGGCATTCTGCTAAATGCACAAGTACACCCCTGCTGAGAGCTGCTCCAGGATCATGCTAGAATAACCCTGGCTCAATGTTGATTTAACACTCATCTCAGGGATGCAGCTTTAGAGCACAGTAGCATTTCAAGACAGCGAAACCTTGAGCAGGAGAAATGATGGACCTCTGCCAGCAGGGCAATGGAGAAAAGTACAGCAAGTAACATGCTGTTTTTCTGATTCAAGCCAGTTTTGATTACCATCAACCTTAGCAAACTTTATCTTTAAAAAACATTTTAAACAAAACAATTGGGGGAGGGATCAGATAACTTGATACTGATGATACTTTTTTAAAACGTTGGTTTGGCAGTTAGCAGTAACTGAAAAAAGACACCAGATGACAGCAAAGAGAAAACTACTATTTGCAAATCTGGTACAATCATAAAAAATAAAATAAAAAATACGACCTCACAGCAATAGACTTTAGCCTCTTAACTGATATAGTTGATGTAATATCATAAAAACACAGTGGAAAAGAGAGAAGCTTGCAGCAGTCCTAGCTTCTTCAGTCCCCACTGGAGTGTGCCAATCTGTATCGCCATCTAGTGGCTGAGGCCTCATTGCTTGTATCCTTATACAGCCTCAGACATCTCCCACCACAATCTATAACATTTACCACCAGTGGCCGTGTCTTTATCAAAAGCTTTCACATCGAGGATAAATCTAATTAGTTCTGTTGACTGCCATGAGAGTGTGGAGGTAAAGTGATGCACAAATCCAGTACACACTGGCTGGTTCATTCTCTCTCACACGCACAAGATCTGCATGCATTTTAAGTCCAGCAAACAATCAATTATTGAATAATTAACCTCTTTTGACACGCCTCGCACAATCAGATCAATAAAGATCGCTTAAATGCTGATGTAGTACATGATGTATCATCAGTCTCCTTGTTCGTACCAGGCAGCGAGAACTGCTACAACATTTCATTAGCTGTAAAGGACAACTTTAAATCAAGGAAGGGGGGAGGGATCTATATGCATTTGTTTTGCACAGCTCCAAGGCATATGGGGTGGGGGGGTTTTAAGGTGGTGGTGGAGGGGGACAGATTTTGCATACAGATATTATAAATGCAATTGTCTTCTTCATGCAGGCAAGCAGGGGGCTCTTTGGAAATTGACTTTTTGATTATTCATTTAGTGTGATAATTAAATAGTCCTTGCCCTGGGAACACGGAATGACTGAACCACGTCGAGGATATCTAACAGGGCTTGACGGAGCCCTTAAATAATGTTTATTTATCACCACTAATATTTCATTGCCTGTTCTTCTGTGACCCATGACTCACAGCTCTAAACTTCACCTTTAAAGCTGTAGGAAAAGTGGTGATTTTTAAAACGGAAGTCTTCCGCAACAAGTCCTGTTTATGATCATGTCTGTCGATGTTTGTTTCCATTCAGAAAAGTACTGAGGAAAGATTCTTACAGGGTATGCTGACAGCAGCGCCAACGCAAAAAAAAGAGTCTGCAGTCTGACTCTGGGCCCATCCACATGTATAAATTAATACATGAATACATGAACATTTTCATTCCGCATCTGCATGGTGATATATTATGCACTGACCCCGCTGCGTTTTTGCTGCAGATATTATACTTTAATTACGCCTTAGCTTTACCATTGCTCACCAAGTTCATGAGATTCAGTTTATTTGAATGTATTTACCGCTTTCAAATGTCAATCCCTTTTGAGATCACAATAAGTCTATTTGCAATTCGAGAGATATGTTAAAAACATAACCACACAGAGGGTATAAGAATGAACGGTAACGGTTGGAGAGCGGACTCAAAGTTTGGATTGAGGGGACTAATATGAACCATAGTTCAGAACAGGACTATAGCAAGATGAGACCATTTGAAAGGAAAGAGGATTAAAATCTAAACTGAGGCACAACCAACAGATGAGGCAGAAGAATCTGGATGACCTTGAGGATGAATTTTCAGGAAAACTGAAGAGGAAAGAAATGAGTGAGTCATTTTCTGTTATCACATACACTAATTACAGAATACACTAATTTCTAAAGCTAAAGAAAAAAGCATTAAAATATTTTACAAGGCTTTCAAAACCACTCCGTTTGTTAATCTGATGCTGCTTTGTATTCATAGGTTTATCTTTTTGTATTAGAAAGATATGTTTTTTTCTTGTGATATGTTTTTTCTTGAGCAACACTGCACCCAAGAAAACGTCTTCTTCAAAATAAAAAAATATCATCAAAACCAGGGCTGTCATAGTACCATCATTAGAGGATGCATTTAAAAGCTAAAGTAACTTTTCCACCCTTTCCTTACAATGACTTTGAGCTTCAGCAGCTCTTTGCAGCACTCAGGCGCATCCACGGCCCCGGTGACTTTGCACAGTTTTCTATCACTGCAGGGGATGTGATTGCTTCTGTGAGCTCAACTGATATTGTTTACTATGGCTCACGTGGCGGGACGTCTTTGCAGCTCTTTTCAGTGTGAAAGCCTTCAACCAACGAGTACCCGGCTCCTCTTAACCCACTTTCCAGGCTGGGGCTCAAACGTCAGGAGAGCTGAGCTGCCGGAAAGGGAAGAGTTCTCGTTATGTTAATGCAGGACACACTGATGGGCCCGTTCTGTTTCAGGAATTACCCGGCTTGTCACAAGTCAAACAGCACTTGAATAACCTCTGAAAAATGTTTTGTGGAAACGTAAAAGTACGTGAGTCCAGCGCCAGTCTGGATTTACCCACTGGTCTGAAAACAGACACTGTTTGCCTGTTCTCTCTAAAAAATGGGCATAATTTTTCATAAATGTTATTCAAATGAACTTGTGTTAAATATGCAGTTGTTTCATGAACTTGAATAATCATAACAATGGAAATGCTCAAATTTGAATAAAGAGCATTTGAATTATAAATGCGTTCATAAAATATGGAAAATTTTCCATCTTAGTGTATATTTTTAAATGATTTTCTGCATGCAGTCACTCTCGGAGCGCACGGATATGACAGGCCATTTCTGCAAGGTAACATTAATAAACATGTTTACATTTACATTACCAAGCTGCACTATCTGGGGTTACGGCAAGAGCTGTGTAAACTAGGGTAGGTAAAAGAGACAAAATGGCATCGCATAAATGTTTAAAGTGTTTCTTTAAAGTAATGACTGGCAATAATGAAAGTTTGAGGCTGATCAGTTTTACATGCCCATAATTATGTCTAAACCTTCAGGTCCCTGTCACACAGTTTTCTGAGGATATTTTATTTATAGGCAAAGTTCTAATTCTAAAAATAAAATAGATTATTTGGGACATTTTTTGGCATATTTGGGCCAGGTAAGCTTCCTCAGTGGTCTATTCTTGTGATAAGTATCAAATACAATAATGCACATCAAATGCTAGTAAATTGCACTAGATGCGTATACTGTGTTATTCTCAAATGTATTCCTTTCATGTGTTTGAATGCTCGGTGATAATTACACTGCTGTAGAAATTCAACAGTGTAAGTGTTTTTAAATGTGTGTATGTATAGCTGTACAGCGAGATCATAAACTACTATCCTACAACAGTGATGAATACCACTGCTACCAGTTCTTACCTCTCTCCCCTCTGCAACCCCTTAAAAAAATCGTTGAGGCTAATTTCAATATTCATGAGCTCTCCACAGGCTCAGTTCAGCAGTTTCCATTAAGCATTAATTAGGCGCCGGAGGGGGAAGCAAACACAAATAAGGAGCTGAATAACTAATTAAGGTGTTTGAAATGCTGGAGGCCCGCAATCCCACTAATGGCCTGTTAGGTTTGAACAAGGTATTGGGGCGGGGGGGTCCACTCACACAAGTATTACGTCCACATACACATCTAACAGAAATGCACACAAACATATGTACAGTCACACATATCGCAAACTCAGGATTCACACGCAATAAAATCAGAAAAACATACACTGGAGTGTGCTTCAAAGTTTGGGCTGAATTCGCAGGAAATATCTGGCCTACCTAACAAAAAGAGCTTGGCCTTGGTCAAAGGGGAACGTTTCAGTACATATGTTACCCAGATGTGGCTAAAATAGTCAGATGAAAGACATGCTAGGTTTTCTAACTTGTATGCTCATTTTGTTTTTGGTGGACTGCAAAATCTATTCAGTATCTTGCAGCACACAAAATCAACATGTTATTTAACCTGAGAATGCATCTGGCCTACAAATAAAGTCTAATGATGCCATTCTTGTTTGTTGCTTTCCACAAACTTCAAACAGAATTTTTTAGTAATTCTGTTAGTATAACAGTAAATTCATTTAGAAAGTAGTTTTCGTACATGTGGCAGCTCAACACACTAAGTTTAAAAGCATACAATAATGGCATTTTATCAAAATCAACAATTAGTATAATGTACTGTTATCTGGGGATATATCCATTTTCACATCCCTTGTTGTGCTGCCCTTTATTTAAAATGTAATTTCCATAAAATTAGAATTTACCTCATTCATCATCATGTGTTTGACATGACAACAGGAGCATAAATGTGTATAACATTATGCTTCGCATGCAGAGCAAACACATACATTTGTCATGTTCACAATCATTAACATATGTATTATCATAACATTTTAATATGTTATTGTCATACTGACAAACTCTCCAAGTGGTTGAATTCAATTACCATAACCTGTATAAACAAGCTGGTCATTTAAATTCATTTAACATAATTTGCTCTGAGGAAAATTGCCATGAAATTTGCAACACAAATCTATTCGAGGCCTGTATCTTGGTCAACAAAAGGTGTATGGCTTAATGTATGAGTTTGTGTTTCCACCCAGGCCTGCAACACCACAAAATGTTTCACTTTCTTTGCACGTTTCACTTTCATTAAGACCATTTGTCCCATTTGGCTGAGGCTTTGCAGTCTCGTAGCCCAGTATGAGACGAGGATCTGAAACTCATGAGAAAAATAATTGATATTTCTACAGAGGAATTATCCATAAGCTGGGAAGTAAAATATGAATTGAACCAGTGAATCCTAAACAGGTACTTTAGACTTAATTCCCACATAACCAGTCTGTTCAGTGTAAAAATCTTGAATGATATTAAAAGTGTTCAAAAGTGCCTCGGGCTGCTCAAATTAGTATGTGAAATACTGCACAATTTGTCTGTCATTCAAATTTTCATTACTGTATTCCGATCACTCACAAAACGTGCATACATGCACTCATATACTGTTCAGGTACATCTGTTGGTAGTATGTGAAGAGAGAAATGACATTTTGCATTGTAGGAATGTTTATTTCTCCATTTCATGCTCTTACAAAGAACACTGAGCACCGATCTAACAACAAAGTGACTTCATCCATGACTAAGCCAAAGTGTTTTTTTGTGTGTGTTTTGCATTGATTCCAAGAAGTACATTGAAAATGCATGGCTATACGTTCATCTTTTAACTGTAACACAGTCAGTGCAATAATTCACGTTCAAAGGTATTCTATTCAAAAGTACTCTGCAAAACTAAATAATCTAAATAAGTGTCTGTGGGTCTGGTATCAGCATTAGCAGAGCAATGTAATTCGTATATTAATGTTTCATGAAAGGAATGAAAAAATGATCATTTCTTTTATTGTCTGTTTTAGTCCAGCCATCTCATGAAGCCGGTAAAAATGAGAAGGTTTTTAAGCAGGGTCAGCTGACATATTTTGTGCACTCACACTGAAAGAATTTGTTTATAACTTCATTGTTGGTCTCTGTGCAACAGCAGTATGAGCTCCTTGGAACAGTGTTAATGTTAAACAGTGGTCACACTGATGGCCTTTCCACATTGGACCAAATTTTTTTACATCACTAAGCCAGTGTGAGTGGGGGGAGCACTTATTTATTTTGTCGACAGGGTAGCGATGGTTTAGATTTAGATTTAACGATCACTAAGTATCGTTTTGGGGGGCTGCAGCAACCCTACTCCCCGCGGTTATGGAACTGGACCATCATAAAACCAGTGTGGTCCTGTCTTTTGAGTTTCACGAGTTGTCACAAGCCTTTTTAAACACTGTAGACCAAGAATGCAATGAGGAATTTTTTACAAATACATTGTCTCACTTACTATATTAGAAAATTAGAAAATGTGTTTAACATCATTCCACTAAACGCATGTACAAGTCCAGTACAATACCAATGCGACTCACAGACGAGTCCACTACTGAAGAGATTACCACTTTGATCATCCTTCAAAAGAGGTCAGTGACCCTGAGATAAATAACCAGGTCATTACATTGAATTATCAGTCTAATCAAGCTAAAGCTGGAGCTTCAGGATTAGTAAACAGGCTGGTTGTTGGGTTCCACTTCAGAGTCTGTCTAACAAGTGTGTTTGCTTGTTCTTATGTTAAAATACATATATACAAATGCATACATATGATTAAATTGGGATATGTGGGCATGACAGTGTTTCCATGGATACACATGTGGGTGTACAGACTATGAAAACTGACTGACATAATTTGACCAGCTATAAATAATATATAACAAGGTGAGACAAACCTCTGCTCTAATCACACTAAAACGTTAATCAAAGTCATTCTCTCCCACTGGGCTGTCAATAACTGGCACGTCGGAGTGTATAAGACACAGGGGTTTCGATTAATGGCGTGCCAGCAATCAATGGGCAGTGCAACCCACTAGACTCATTACAGGTCAATACAATAGGAAATGGTAAAATTTCCCTGCATTACCTAGCCATTAGTAATTTGAGTTGCCCTGTTATTCGGCTCAAAGTATGAATGTCCTGATGATGCCCAGAGACTTCAATAGATGCTTGGCATTTTAATTCAAAATAGAGCTAGCCAGGTAGTGTAATGCAACTATTAGTTAGCTACTAGACTGTAGGCAAACTGCTGCAAACTATCTTATATCAACACTAAACCATCTTTTAATAAAAACAAAGCATTGTTTAAGCAGAATATCAGGAATTCGCATTTGGTCCATCTACCTATCCATTTATCACTCTGGCATTTGTGCTGTCTGACTGACTGACAAACAAGTGACTGAGGTGGCTGACCTAGTAGGCAGCTATTCACAGAAAAAATGACACCCTGTGACAGTTGCGATGTTTGCAAGTTCTCACACATCATTTAAGTTCTCCACAGCTACGGAGGGAACATGTTTTAGTCATTGTTTGAATTAATAAGAACAAGAAAAGTGTAAAAGAGTAGATGACATAGGAGAGCACAGGCCTTTGTGCCAGGGATGAGACCCATATAGTCCTGGTGCATTTTAACCCCTATATTCATAATTTCACTGATACATCGAGTTTATCCATTTATATATTCAGATTTGTAACATCACAACCCCAAGCATCAACATGTTTAACTCATACTATAACCTAAACAGAAAAAAGTTAAATGTGCAATGGGAAATCAGAGAACATGTGAAAAAGTAAAACACAGTTGTTTCTGTCCCCCAATCTGAGGGTCTCTTACCCCATAAGAGGCCTGCATTAGCCCTGTATGACCTAAAGCCATGATCCAAACCCCAGCCCCTCACATGTCAATCAAAGCCCACAGACCTCCAGCAGTCCCCACTGTTCACCTCTACCTGCTGTGAGGCAAACCTTTTTAAATTAAACTAATTACTCCAACACCCAAATGCCTGCTTATTCTCTATTGCCGGGGCAGTGCCCAAAACCTGTTTCAATTTGAAAACCTATTTCAATGGAAACATAAGGCTCAACCACCCCCCTTTTTCCCCACTCATTTTAATTGCAACTCATTCACATGCAGAAAGTCACAATTTCTTCAAATTTTCCTCTGATACAAAAGCCTTATTATTTACTCTTGGGAACCCCGCATCCAAGTAAGAGTAGAATAGACCAACTGCACCTGAAAAAAATGTTTCTAGAAATAACACATTAAAAATATCAAAGTAAATCTATAGTCAAGCTTGAAAATCCATGGTCAAATGACATGTTAACTGAAAACAAATGGTTTCTTCTACAGGAACCAAACTTAAAACTACCATAGCCCAGTATTATTTAATTATCATTAAACAGTTTAACATATTAAAAAAATAAGACACTTTGAGCTTTGCTTTGAGCATGGCCTACTACTAAATTATGCCACCTGGAAACCTAAAAAGACAGAAAACCAAAGATAAACTGTCCAATGACTGCATGCTGCTTAAAGTTTAAGAAGACATTAACAGTTCTCAGCTGCTCAGATGACATTACTATTATGTAGCATTCTTGCTCTCATTTTTGAAGGAACAATATTTGACAACAACAAACCAAATTTGCTTTGGCTTGGGCTGTAATAATATTATGCTTCCCTGATCAAATAGCAATTAAATCACTGTGTGTTTGGAATCAGTTAGTGCTTCACAAGTACTTCACAAGTGAAGTATTGTATACACACATTCAACTGTCAAAGCCCAAAAGCGTCTTTGCTAATTACAATATATGTTATGCCCTAATTTGCATTATTTCAAGCCATGTGTGAGGTAACTGATCATATAATATTTGACTGTTTGTGATTATTTGATTGCATTCAGAATTTGCATTTTTGAATTTGTAGAGAATGTTTTTTAAAATGGACTGAAAAGATTATCAAGCATTGAGGACTGGGCATTGTAGCCTTTTCAAAGAGAACAGTGATATATTACAACAAACCAAACCTTCTGCTGAAAGTGCTTAATGTGCTTCAGCAATCTCAGGGTTAGACTACATTACAGCCAAAAAAGCAATGTTTAAATGTTATCTTTTTATGTAACATACTTAAACTTTGTTTTTTAATTAAAAAAAAAACATATTTATTCATTTTTAATATAACACTTTTTAAATGTTATATATTTTATTATATACCCATTTACCCATGGTTTTTTTTGAATATGTAACACTTTTTAAATGTTTGAATGTGTTTATATGTTTTAATGAACACTGTGGACACTGTATTGTAATGCATCATAGCTGCTTGGCTTAAAAACTTTGCATTCAGAAAATAAACAAATAAAGCACATCAGACAAACAATGTATCATCTGCGAGTGATCAGCCCTGAACAGAACCAAAAACTCAGACTGTTTCACGAGGGTCATTGTGCAAGTCTGTTTCCACAGCAAATCTAAGACTCACCTGAGTTTTGTGTTTGTATAGGCATGATTGGGAGCAAATAAAACTGAGGCCATTAGCCCAGCACTAAGCATCTGACAATATAGATCACGGCCAAAGGGACAAACTAGCCTCACACATACAGTATAAACACAACCTGTAATTTCACTCGGCACAGCTGAAAAGGACTGTTTACGGTAACCTTGTAATCAACCTGCCTGGGAGCTCCGCCATTAACCACTATAACAAGCCCGGCACAATCTGGGAGTGAAAGAAGGAGGCCCGCCTCGCAGGCTCTCTGATGGAGCACGACGCTCGCCCTGCCATCTTCCTCTCATCATTTGTTTTCAAGAAGCGCAATTTCCATTTCAGTCGGATTACACCTTTTAATGTATCACAAGCGTTAAGTGGAGGGGAGAAAAGGGGGGGAGAAAAAAATCAGCGCCTCACACGCTAGATTTCAAACGGGGCATTTGAGTCTTTGAGTGAAGAGGAGTAGATGAGTGCCACCGCAATTAAAATCAAAAGCCTGGCACAGCAGAGCAACAGTCCACAATAACCCTTTGTGTGCCACTGAACAGATGCGATGACACGGACAGCTGAAACTGCCTTATATGATGAGGCATTGCCTACATTCTTACTGCTGCATCAAATAGAATGAGTAGGCCATGAGGAGATCCCTCTCTAATTGCAGCGTACAGGCACATTAACAAAATATGAAAAGACCCTGTAATCTTATTAAACCATGGCTGATGATTAAATAAAAAAATGGTTCAATAATGAGGTGCCATCATATGTCTGAAGAGTTAGAGGACCACAGAACCACAAAACCCCCTCTCTTTTTCTCCTTTTTTGAGCGCATTAAAGTGTTGCTTATTTTCCTTTCAGTCTCGATGGCAAATCCTAAAGTGCAAGAGCAACACTTCCTCATGGTTTGAAGCATTAAACTCAGTGCCACTGGTTCAGAGAGCATGCAGGTTTGGGCCTACTGTTTGTTCTCCATGAGCACACCTCCACCAACTCACTTCATCTGGAATTATGAGGCTTAATTATACGCTCATGCTCTGAATTAATGCGCCTATTTACATAACCCATTGTTTATTCATTATTTCAGAGCTGTTTCTGAAATTATGTTAAACCATTTCTAAACAAAACCAAGTCTTTAATAAGACGTGCCACTTTTTGTTCATGCAATTCAAATACTTGCAACTTTCCGACGGGCAAGCCTAACAAAATCTGAATCAAACGTCAAAAGGGATTACAAGTACTTTTTTATATAAAGAGGGCCTTAGGAACATGGAACGAGGAAGAGCTATGATTTTTTTTTTTCACAGACTACTCCGTTGCTCTGACATGCAAGGCTGTAGGCCTAAAGTCAGCCTCAAGTAGCCTATTAGCCTACTTAGAAAAGTAACAAAAGAAACTTTCCCTTTACCGGCATTCACTCAGCGACTTGATCTCACAGTGAACTCCACACCTCGGCCTGTGAATTCATCCAGGTCCATAATGATCTACTGCTTTACTGTAAAAGAGAAAGGCACAATGTGGACTACAGGTTTAGTTACAAGTAACCTGGTCTGGCTCTTTTCCAAAGGAAATTCAGAACTTTTACAAATAGCCCAAAAACATACTTTGCAAAAAATTGTTTTAACTATCTTTTTAATTATAAGTTTTAGTTTTTAACTGTAAGTATTTTTAGGCTTTGAAACAGCTATGGCCTTACTTTTACTTTTATTTTTTTTCTTTCAACGCTGATTGCTAACACCTGTCCCATTGACGCAATACACAGTTAAAGCTCCCACAAAAACTCTGAGACATCATTACAAAAAGATTTAATTTTGTTTTAACATATGCTTCAAATATTTCAGTGTAGTATTTACGTGTTTTAATAATTGTGTTAAATGTGTGATATATTTCATTCATGCATGAGCAATCTGTACATTTGAATCAAGTAAAATAATACTAAAGTAATACTTTAGTTAAATACTTTAGTTCTATTTTGTTTACTGGCATATATATATACTACTGAAAGGCCTTTCATTTCGAAAAATGACTTTCTACCATTTTAACCTGAATGTAGATATATTAATTATACGTTTAACTTCATGCCTACATTTCTTTAAAATGCTTTTAGAATTTCACCTTATCCTCAGTTCCATCTTTAATTTATTTATATAATCTAGGTCATTTAGTAAAACCACATCTACAAGACAAAATAACAATGCAGCCTTGATATTACAGTACTTTCACAGGATGTGTTCTTCTGAATGATGTTCCGTTGGTCAAGAGGTTTTTGAACAGATGTTCCAACAGTGCTACTGCTAATTTAAAAAGGTCAGACTGTGAACCGCTACTAAATTAAATGTAGAAATTTCAGCAGCAACTATTACTGCAAAGTAAATGGTTATATTATTCATCTGGTGAAGTGGCACCCTCTAGTGTTTCATGTCATTTTTTCTCTTTCTTATAGTTTTTCTCCAGAATCGTGTATATATTTTTATATTGCAACAAAAATCCATTTTATTTATGTTTCTATGGTTCATAAATGATTAATCATTTGTGTTAAACATCATTTGTGTTATGTCATTTCTAAATGGTAAGTTCATAGGAAAAGGAATTTTTTTTATGTAATTAAATTTTTTTGTTAAGTAATTTCCATTCATCATGAAATCCAGTGTAAAGGACACATGTGTTTACCATGTATTATGGCACCTAAATTAACCCAGTTTTGCAGTATTGCATTACAGCTCTAATGTGTTAAGATCATGTCTAGACTCTACGTTGTTCAATACTATACAGGGAGGTCATGATCTCTGAGCTCCACCTCTACTCTAATTAGAGTTTTTAGCCTTCAGCTCTGCCTCCACCCTAATCTGAGCTTTTAGCCCTCTAGCTCTGCCCTGATGCCGTCTATGGGAAGCTCGCCATGGAAGAAATGTATTCCACCAGGCCCTGTGAACACTCCTGCTATCAACACACAATTATCTAGCTTAATCGTGTGGAACTGCACAACAATCACCTGGGACTCAGGAACTAATGACATTTTCACCAAGACCAGCACCTGCAACAGCACACACATACAGAACAGCACCATACACTCAGAAGCAGGAGGAACATGAGAGAAGAGCCCCCCCCCCCTCTCTTTTTCCTCTCTCTGATTTCTCTCCCCTTTTTACTTTCATTCCTCCTCTATCGTTCTCTTCCTTTTACTTTCTCACTTTCTCTCCATCTCTTTCCCTTTCACTTTTTTCTATTCTTCTGTCTTTCTCTTCCTTTTGCTCAGTCCCTCTCTCTTTTACTTCCTCTCTCGCTCTTCACCCTTTTTACTTTCTCTCTCTCCATTCCTTTGGCTTTTTTTTCTTCTCTCTTTCCTTTACTCTCGTTCATTTTTTAGTTCCTTTTTTATTTCTCTTGCCTCTGTTTCATGAGTACTTGTGCTTGGTTCACTGATTTATAAATATGTCTTCTTTTTTTTTTGCTCTCCATACACAGACATACACACGTACAAATCCCCTCTCACACACTCAGACAAATCCTGACATGTGTTGAGCATATTTTTTCCTCCCTGTCTCCCACCAATCAATTAACGTGCAACCATCCCATTCCAACAGCCTTTTCCATCCACATATTCCCACAGAACATCTGTAAGCAATGATATAAGCAAAAGTATGGGTGGCAGCACTTAGATTACCTGCCACAACTTCTGATAAGCTACCCATATGCCATCTGCAGAGAATGATTGTGTTGTTCCACATAGACTGAAAGTTAATTCACACCTCCTGATGACACACACAGCACAATGATCATCACTGCACTTCCACGCTTTGTACATATTCTAGCATCCATCTCATCATCCTTATTTCACAGCTTTCCGCAGAGTGAGAATAGCCTTGTGTTGACCACAGTGGAGGCTTATGACAAGAAGAATGGAATATATGCAGGAAATACACAATGTAATCTGATTTAGATTGCACTGCTTATAATTTGGGGTAATTCAACTGAATGGATAGTGTTACATTGTGCAAAGAATGGAATACAAAAGTTACGGCTTCACAAAACTATACATATACAAACCATCATGCTCCCATACTTACACACAGGTCTTGTGTCTGAACTCACCACCTTTATAGGTCAGAAGGTCTACAGCTGCATAAGAAAAAAAGCAAAACATAGCAAAACGAGATAGTTGTGGAAACTCTTTCAATTTCCAACACAATGTAACCTAATACTAAATGATTTAGCAAAAAGCTCATTATTATCCAATGCAACACTGACCTCTGGTGGCTCCTATGGCCAGGTTTAGTGTAACAAATCTGCTGTGATTTACTGTCATTCTGAAACAGTAGCCATGTACCAGCTTGCCTTTATGTTTACACAGAGTTTCAAAGCCAGAAGTGGATGAGCTCTCTCTCCTCATCTCCCTGAGTGTTGTGTGTTATATGCGTTCCTTCAGATCTTTAAATAGCACACAGTGACCAAAGCAGGCTAAAATGTAACCCAATACAGCCCAAAACATGTCAGTACTAAATTGTGAACACATATGGCATACAAACAGACATTGGAGCATCACCTGCCTCAGACATTCATCAATGGAGGCAAAATGGGTGCAATTTTAACACATAAATAAATGAAACATACTTGCTGAGAAACTGTTCCTCATATTCATATTCATATTCATAGACTCCAATCAATATTGACAGTATAAGGCACACATACTCACACACATGAACTCACGCACCCATGCCCTCACACACAGAACAGCTGTCACACACCATGTGGTTGAGTCATATTTCCCAAAGCTGCATGCATTAAATGGAATCACCTGCCACTGCCTCGTCCCCTGTCAATGTATTTCTGACAGCAGATCTAAATTCACCATAAGCCCTGTGTGAACACTGTCCTCGGATATAGCATCCTTTTCTGTCCCCCCACCTTTGAGCATGAGGATCTAAAATTATTACTGCATACACTCTTAAAAAAGAGATTCTGCATTTTTTTTGGTGGAGAACCTGTTGTTTGTGGTTTATTGAAGAGCGCAATATAGAACTTTTTACACAGTGTATGTTACCAGAATAAAGTGTATAGAAATAAGAACTGTATGCTTTGTGTATATTGACAGAGGTGGGTAGTAACTAGTATTAACCAACTTTTTTCTGTTCAAGTATTTGTGTAAGCAACCGTAATAATGTCTGTACATTTGTGTTGGGGTTTTTGTTTTTTTGCTGGACCACCCAGAAGGCCTAAGAGATCTGATATCTTTTCCTGAGTCACTGAATGACAGACAGACTGACTGACTGACTGACAGACACTGTTAAAATGCACATGCACAAGAGTCCCAAGATAAACAATGGGCAGCATTATACAGCTCTGCTCATACCCTCCCAACACTACTGATACGAGGCTAACAAATAATGCAAAAAAGCAGAAACTGAAAAACACCAGAGGTCTTACCATAATTATAACTCAACAATAGGTGACATAACACAGCAGTGTTAGCTATTTTTAACTGTCCAAGTGAGGACACAGTTAACAATGCACCAAAAATGTAAAGGAGAATTATATGTTGATGTTGCCATTACAAACTCTGTAAAATAACATGGAGTGCTAGCTGGTTAGCTAGTTGTATTCATATATCCATTCATTAAATGAGCTGCTTAGGGTTGCAGGGGGTGCTGGAGCCTAGCCCAGTAGTCATAGGATGAAAGTTCAGGTCACCGGTCCATCACAGGGCAAACACAATCACACCTAGGGGTAGTTTATCATTTTCAGTTCAATTGATGTGCATATCTTTAGACTGTGGGAGGAAACCAGAGTACCCAGAGGAAACCCATGTGGGTACACGAATAGAACATTAAAATTTCACACAGAAAGGTCAAGTTTCGAATGCCAGGCTGAGAGTCAAACCCAAGACCTTCTTGTTGTGAGGTGATAGTGGTAAGCATGAGTTGTTTTGCTCTTATTTTTACACTCTCAGGGCAAAACATATATTGTCCTGTTTCTACATATGGTTCCAAGTAACTGTAGACATTTGAATGATCACTTTTGAAAGAGTCTGCCAAGTTAATGTAAGTCAGCTCAAAAGCTATAATGCTAGGACTATCAGTGTGAGTGTGCAAATAAGAAATCTTCTTCAAATCTAATGGCATTATATGTTGCTGTGCTAATAGTCATGTGATACTCTATTTTAGACCTAACTGGAAACTTAGCTGTATCTGTCAAATCCACAAACACGTGTCAGAAATATGAAATTAATTAAGCAAAAGTGATGGGGAGTCAACTTCAAAAGAGTCGATTCTTCGATTCCAAATCGTCTAGAAGTCAGGGTCAACTCTTGGCCAGTGACCCTGAGAACTGAAATGTTTAGACTCTTTTAGACTCTGCCCATGTCTTTTTGACAGGTATGCATGTAATGCAGGCAAAAGTTTAAGTGGGAGTGGAGTCTGACTCAACTTTTGTCTCTAGTGGACAAACTATACTTAGAATAGTTTAATTTCTGCTATATACTTATATAAATTACATAAATTATACAAATAGTTCAGAAAACCAAGAGTGCTGCCACAGATCACTTACAAATCAAAGGATCACTCTGCCTGGATGACCATTCCTTAGCATAGTGTTTTGAACACTAGCGCTATCAAATAAGAGTCCCATATAACTGTAGTTTTTAAATAATGTAACTTGATTTAACATAACAGCTACTGAGGGATTATTTCACAGAATAGCAGTACTAGTGTAAATACCTTTTCTTGAGTGTGGCTTTAGACTACGCTACACATCTGTGGATACTGCCCTGTGGATTCTCTTCCGAAATCATTTCTGAGTTTTAGGCCAGATGTACAGCTTTTTATTCACAGTGAAATTACTGTTCCAACACTAAGCTCAGAGTGTGCTGGGAAAACAGACCCAGAAATGTGTTCTGTGAAATCATCAAAAAAAATGTGAGATTTTTTTAAAAGTGTTTATTAATTTGTTTTTAAACAGAATTTTTCTAAAAACAAGATTAATATTATTTACAAAGCAAAACTAATTTTAAGCATGGAGTTTCACTCATTTAAACATGTGAAAATATCCCGGGTCTACAATAACTAAGAACGTCATAGGGTCATAAACATTCAAAGCTTGTATAAAAATAACCTTTATGTGAAGAGGAACGTAGACAAGACATATGATAACCGTAAGATTAGTCCACGTAATTCATACTAGTAAATGTACAGTAATGAGATTGCTATACAATTTCTGTTATCTAATTTAGACCATATAATAAATCACACTGTTAAAAGAAAGATAAATATATACCATGAAGTCATACATATACTCTATGTAAGGGCACCAACACGGGCACAAAAAAACCCGCACAGACGCACAGACAGACAAACAGACAAACAGACACACACACACACACATACACATTTGTGATCCCAAACCATTCCATAGCCAGCCACACAAATTCACAAGGTAATCATATAACAGTACATAGCCAGGCCAGAGTCATTTGAATGGTTTCACAAACACCTCTTACCTGTTTTCTTCACAAACTTGTTCCTTTCCCTTTATTCTTCCATCCCTTTATCGCTTACCCCGCCTCCCCACTGAATGAAATAAAAGTACCCAAAATCATTAATTCTGGGTGTTTCTTTCTTGACAACACAATATTCAGACTGCCATATAGACATAAACCCATATCGAACTTTAAGTCTGTCTCCAATGTCATTAAGGGTTGTGCTAATGCATCTGCACTGACCGACCAATCAGGAGGAAGAGCAGACCAGCTAACAGGCAGAAGAACACGCCCACTGGGGCAAACATAAAGGAGAGGCCATAGGTGATGTTCAGGTGAAAGTCTGAACACAGATGAGACTTGTAGGCCACATACACATCCACTACATCCATCAACTCCAACCAGATCACATACATCACAGTAGCAGCAAGGAAGAAGAAACCTAAAGAAATGAAAAGACAGAACGATAGAAACTGGGTGAAAAGAAGAAAAAATGGTTCCAAGATGAGGACAATATTGTAGGTCCTAACATTAGAATTGCTTGCAATGAAACATTGTTGTTTGTTAATTTGGCTCATGCTTTAAGTTTGTAAAATCGAACTGATTTACTTTTGAAGGAAATATGTTTGGAAAAAAATTTTGCACAAATTTTCATTTAAGCCATACAAATAAATGAAGACTTGATAAAACAAATGACATTAACAATTTTTCATTCATTTATTGAACAAAATTAAATGTTATATGTACAAAAAGATAGTTTCAGCTCTCGATGTGGCCCTCTGGAGTAATCACTACAGCCAAACACCTCCTGCAACTGTTAATCAGTCTCACGTACTGACCTGGAGGAATTTCATTCCTCTTTACAGAATTGCTGATGTGGATGTGATGGTGGACTTTCTTGCACAAACACCATGTTTCAGATCTTGCCACACCATTTTTGCTGGATTAAAGTCTAAACTTTGACTCAGCCATTTCAAAGCACACACCAAACCATCCTTTGGTTTGCTAACTTTTAGATAAAAATTGCCAAATTTCTTTTTAATTTTTAGAAATCTGCTTTGACTTGGGCATAGCCTGCTGAAGACCAGAGTCTGACAATGAAGACTAACTGAACTTCTTTATCTTAATTACCACCTATACCAAATTAATCATACTAACATTCCACAAATGTTCACCTACAAAGACATTTAAAGTTCAATAAATGTTCGGAAAATGAATGAAAAAGTAGAACGATTTGTGTTATTTGGTGTACTGGCTTCTCTTTTTCTGTTGTAATGACATTCTGATCCCATTTTAGGTCACAATTTTGTAAAAACGAATGCCCACAAACTTCATGCCATTATTTTTTCTGGATTTCTCTATTTGAGGACACATGCACGTACCCTCTATTTTAATACTGTTTAAACACACCCCTGTTGGCTCTGAATTGCCATTTCTCCAAAGGGGAGTGCCTGATTGACATTCCATTCCATTCCATTACTATATTAGTTAAAGTAAAGAGAGCCCATGCAGTGGAGAAGCATCAAGTGATGGCAGAAGTAGATGGCAGCTGCAAAACCTGCACAGAATTCAACTGTTTTCAACTGTTACTTATTTTTTCACCATGCTTTATGTAGCAAACACATGACTGTGTATGCAGTTTTAATACTTTACTGTACTTACTTACTAAAAGTGACAGAACCTGAACATTAACATTGCAATTATGAATGTTAAATGTATTTTTTAAAGCAGTTTGTATTGCCAAGGTTCCTTAGCTAATTATTAGTGAGAAGACACATTTCAAAGTCAGTGAGGGTATGTTTACAACACTGAAACAGAGGAATATAATCAAAATTTTAATGTTGCAGTGTTTCAGCTCACCAGCAATAAGGAAGAGTCCACCACCCGCCTTGTAGAGGCAGTGACTGACAAATGGAGCAGCGCATATGATGATAAAGCCACCCAGTATGACTGCAGTCACACCCAGTAGCACAAAGACGCTCCAGAAGCCTCTGTAGACTACACAGCACAACCAGTCACTATTTGGTCACTGTAATGATGCTTAGATTGACTCATTAGTGAGCATTCATTATACTAGAGGTTTAATGTACAAATTAACAGTTCTTATATGAGGACAGTACAGCACTTTTTATCATGCAGGTGTGTGAATGCAAATCTGTGTATGGGACATTTCTTACTGATTGCAGAATCGTAAGTGGTTGCATTGTGGGTCTGCTCAGACACAGGGAAAGGGAACAAGTAGGCATGGATGCAGACCTTGGAGTGTGGCTGATTTGCTGTGGGGACAAAAGAAATAATATTAATGCTGATCAAGATCTTACTGCACTAGTGAACCGTGCCTATTATGTAACGCATGTAAAAAAATTGGAGAAAAAACACACCTGTAAGACAGTACTAGCACCTCTATTGTGGTTGTATTCAGCACCAAGCTGACAGCATTGGACATGACCATTTTTTGGGCATTTAAGATTAAACACAGACATCTGAAGGTCTGATATCCCATCTTATATATGAATCTTGCAATATACAATAACTAACATATATTGTGTATGTAGCATTTCAAGAGTGACTCCTTCAGTAAAAAGTCTTGGCTTTAAGTTGTTATTTACCATCTGATAGAAACCCACTTAGGCTGCCTCTCGTGTTCAGAATCAGTCATGTATCATGGATTTCTAGAAAACTTAGATTGACACTTTTCCTTCACGAAATTTGTCCCACTCACTGTAAATCAAAACATGATTGGTTGATTATTCTGTCATTTCCTAATTATTTTGGTCATAAATCTGACATTTTAGGCTTTCAGTTCAGCTTCTGAAGTCCTAACCAGTGGGAGAGCTTATTTAGTGATATCTACCTGGATACAGAGAAAACAGGAAAAAAATCTGATTAGATTATCATTGTTTTCCATTGTTTTCCAGTTACTGCTTTCAGATACTTAAACAAGATTTAATATTAGACGAAGAGAGACTTACTCAAACAGAAAACATATTTTGCTCCTTAATATTTATAACTTCTTTCATGATCTGTACCAGTAATAACTGCAACCAAGTCTATAATTGTCATTTTTACAATTTCATATCATTCATTTCATTTCATATACATTTCATATATTTGCAGCGTCATGAACAGAATGAATGGTTCCTCTAATAATAAGATGTCTCGGATCTAAGCCAGCAAAACATCCTCACATCTCTCCACTGCCACCACTATGCCTGAAAGATGAAAAACTACACTTCAGATTGATCCGTCCATAGAAAATTATCCAAGAAGGCTTAGGGACTGTTCACATGCTTTTTTACAAATGTGAGGGAAGCACTGATGTTTCTGTTATGCTCCTCTCCTATTAAGTCTACTTCTGCCCTGGCAGTTCCTTGTATGTTCTCCTATAAACTGTAATGACTTCTTAGATGATTTCCTACCATTCTCAATTTTAGATAATGGCTCTCACTGTGGTTCAGTGATGTCCAAAATAACCCTTTCCAGACCATTTTTTTTTCGGTTATGTAGAGATTTTCATTCCCCAGAACTTGCTACATTTAGGTTTGACTGTGTTCAATCACCAAATTTTCTTTATCAATTAAATAGATGTTTGTAATTTGTTTGTTGTTTGTTGCTTAAGTAAATAACAGTTACTTTTTCCTCATAGATGATTTACGTATTTTAAATAAATTACTATTGTTCTTAGATTTAGATTTTTTGATTATGTTAAAATATGTACAGTATGTTGAGAAGGAGATAGAGAGGGTGGAAGGAAAAGTAAAGGTAAAGTAAAAATAGGTTCATCACATTCAATGAAGAAGGTCTTTCTTACTGAACCAGAACTTCAGCACGCTGTCCTCTTCAACTTTACCCAGAAAAGCGCAGCGCCAGAAGAAGCCCTCATGGTAAAAGGTGTAATTGTTTTCAGCATCTGATGCCATTACATCAGTGCGCTGTGGAAGAGTACAGAGGTCAGAGAGCACAGGGCACAGGGCATCTGTACATATATGTATAAATATATATACATACTTCAGTGTGTGTGAGAAGCTGTAGCATTTGGGAATATTTATAGACAGACATCTCAACCACGTAGTATTTAGCTCCAATACTACAATTATACCTACATTTCCAGAAAACATGAATTCAGGGCATTAAAAAACAAATATACCAAAAGCCAAGCTCACAACTATCTGTACTTTATTATGAAAAGCCACAATATACATAATTTCTAGCACTAAAGTCCTCATTTGAGAAAAAAAACTGTTAGTGGTAACACAGTTCCCAAATTTACACTAGCGATTCTATTTTGCACGTCACTAGAACTAGTGTACTATGTAGATTCAGCTATGTAGAAACAAATAGGTCTTCTCTCACATCACCTGCAGTAAGGGTGTGTGGCTTCTCACTTCCGCTAGCACATTTTCAAAGGCAAAAGTTGCCCCCTTGGAAACTCTTGCATTGTGTGTTACTGCTATGAATAAATTTGGCATGACAATGCAGACATTGCATTATGATTCCAGTTGCATTGCTCATCATTAAGTGTGGTATCATGCTACACCATGTGACATTCAACCCTCTGAGCTCCACTGAGGCTGTAAATAGTGACGTCTGATATACAAAGTCTCAATCCCGACTTGATCCACACCCAAACATTTATGTACCTATACACTGGACCACAACATGCTTTTAGGAACTACTGAATTGTCAAAAAAGCCACAAATGTGTCTGATGGAATTCTTTAGATTTTAGACTACCCTTGTAACATCTAAAAAGACTATGTGATAAGTGTTATTCTATTATAATTATATATAATAATTATGTTATACATTTACTGGTAATTTAACTGACAAATTGGCTTTCATGACATTGTGATATTCAAATATTCAAATTAATCTGCTTTTTTATATCAAACAGTGATTAAAACAGTGTTCCCACCCACCTCAGAATCCATTTTGCAAGTTTCAGAGGCCAAGAGCCAATAATCTGTACCAAAGGACAGGAAGATGAAGACTGCTGCCAAGGCACCAAAGAGGCCAGCGAAAAACAAAGCCACACTCAGCTTCATTGTTGGAATCCCACTCTTTTCTCTCCTATGAACGAGTTGCTGAAAATATGTCTGTCTTCTGTGAATATGTTAACAGAAGTCCTTGGCTTGGTTCTTTCGGAAGTGTTGAGCTTGAAGAAGTTTTCAGTATCTGGCTGTGCTGGTATTCTTACAATCTTCTTCTGTTGTGGAGCTCCTGAAGTACACTCCCTTGTTCCACAGTGCTGGTGTCAAAATGAATCTGGGTTGGAAATAGGAAAGAGGGGAAAGGGCTTTCAATGCACACTGCAGTGTGGAGCCATCCCCTTGTGCTATTTTGGACTGCTGATTGAAGGTGCCTGCTGGATCTCATAGAGGTGTGGCCTGGGAATGGGAAAATTATTGGGGGCGGGGAACTGGTATGGGCCAAAATATCTTCTGTCAACTGAAGGCCGCCCCTTGAGACTAGATAGTTGGCAATGGGAGGAGAATAAATACACCAGAGCTTAATTCCTAACTTCCTCTCAGACCCAGCCTCTCCAGAAGGAGAGAATGTTACAAAAATTAAATATGTACTTGTTACCATAGACATTCTGCCTCTCTGCATTCACAGTAATCACCCAACTCTGTTCTGAGAAGATTCAGGAGGGTGGGACCACTCCAAAAAGTATTATTTTCTCTGGAATTTAATTCTTCTAAAATGTAAAAGTCTCTTGACTTGGAGGAGCAGTTAGCCATCCACTGGTTCAAAAACTAAATCAATCAGGACAATCAGAAAATACGTCTGGTTTCAAAAGGTGTAACAGGGATTT
>JBBJLS010000002.1:11632973-11656099 GCA_037577275.1 Bryconaethiops microstoma
GTCTGTTTGTCTGTTTGTTTGTTTTTCTCTCTCTCTCTCTCTCTCTCTCTCTCTCTCTCTCTCTCCTCATTCATCCTTTTCATGTTGTTTTCTCACTCTAGAGCAGGAGTGCTTTTACCCAGAATTAAACTGTTAGTTTAATAGAAAGTGCCGTGACACTGGTAGAGGTATGGTGTGACTTCAATCATGTTCTTGGCTGGCCTAACCCTGGGCGAGTTCTTTAGAAAAAATGTTGCAAAACTGGACTTCTGAGTCTCTCGTTGGAACACCTTTAGGTGTACAAAGGAAACAGTTAACCCCTTTCAGTCCCTAACTGTTATTACTACATAATTCCACAGTAGTCACTCAATAACGTATAGTAGTTACCGAGTCGACTACATTGACTCCGTCTGCAGTTTACACAGTTAAACTATGAACAACATTTGATTGCATTTTGGCATGTGTGAATGGAATATTAGTTCATTGGAATGAAGACTTTCTTACTTCCGTCACAGCTACCAATGAAGAATGTGCAGCCATTGCCCATTATTTACTACTACACCTAAAAAAAATTACAGAACTGTTCAGTTACCTTTTATTTATCAAGATTATTTTTTATCTTAAAGTTCAGTCTGTTAAGCCAGCAGGTTGAGAAGGACAGAAAGTGCCTTATTAGTTTCACACCTAAAAAGTAACCTATAAGAAAAAAAACAAAACAAATGACTGTATTCTCTAGCAGGCATGCATTCCTTCATGTGCTCGTCTTCATACACCTTCTCAGCTTTATTTATTTGTTTTATACAAGATGTGTAGACATTTGCTGGTTAGCAAATCATATCTGTTTGATGTCCTGCTCTGTTTGGGTTTGCACAGGACCTGTTTGGGGTCAGTATGATCATCCCTCTGCTGAGTCATCACGTGAAAGCATTAGGAGCCAGCCCTACAGTAGCTGGGATAGTGGGTAAGTTTATCTCAGTCCTTATGTTCAACTACACGTCAAACTGAATAGTGAGCAGGAACTACTTTCATATGGAGATATAATTCCCAAAACCACTGATACAGTTTTTCCTTTTTTTCACACCCTTAAACTTATTAGTTCATTGTTTAATTAGTTTGTTATTAATTATCCAGTCAGTTTATAAAGACTTAGGCTGCTGATTTTAGCTGTGAATTAGGGATTGATGGTTCAAACCCAGCAGGGCACCAAAGGATATTGGAGACAGGCCTGATACCTAATACCTGTCAATACTAATGTCTCTACCCTTGTCTTGATCTGCTTTTGTGCTGATCACAGAACTGTACTGAAATACCATTATTTAGATAAAGCTGTTCACATAATCAACTTAGAGACCATCTTACCCCATGAAGATAATCCTTGTCATGCACTGACGACATAATTTTGGTGGTATTCATCTTATTAAAAAAGCTGAAGAAACCCAGCATTTAAAAAGTTACAGGACTTGCCGAAAGTTGTTGAAAGTGATTTACTTTTCATTAGAATGCACCTGTTTAAAAATATTCAGCATTTAATAATGATTATGTATCCAAGTGATATGTGTAAAGGCACATTAGTTTGTATTAATTGGATTCATTGATGTGAGTTCACATCAAAATATTTAGTAGATCAAGACATCATTGTGTGAGAATTCTACAATTACTGTATTGTTGGTAAGGGATGGCCTACTGGGAGCAATTTAGGAGAGAACTTAAGGAAACAACAATAGAGAGTATCTTGCTGTGTCCAGTGGGTGAAATGTTCTGCTGAATATTATTGTTGATGTTTTAATGCACTAATAAGAATCAGAAAACTTTATTTATCCCAGAGGAAATTGTTTAATTATGACAATATTAGAGACTCCTCAGTTATGGTTTAATGTTGTAGATATTGTAAACCATGTACATTGAATACACCCTGTTTTCAATCAGTGGGCTGTGTCTGTTGGTGCACATACCTTTACATAAAATGAAGTCATGTTTTTCCTTCTTCCCTAAGGTTGAAATTTATTGTGATCACAAGGTCTCAATTTCTTTGGCCAGCCCATCCTGAAATTACTTTAAGGGATCATGCCATGCAAAATGTGTAATTTAATATGTGATTCCTTACTGTAAGACTCTGGCCCACATTACCCCAGCCCTCTGTAGCTGGTGATTCTGGGATAAGGAGATGAAATGTGCCTGTTAGGAATATCATGATGCAAAAATGAGATTCTAGAAAAAAATTAACTAAACGGAACAAATACTTAAGAATGTGGTTGTGTACCTTTCTGAAGTATGAAGTTGCACATGCACTTGATATACCCTAACATAAAACTCCTGCCTTTTCAGTATCTCTGTGTACTTTATAACCAGGGACAGAAAACTATAGAAACTATACTGAAGTTAAAGTATGGTCACTGTGTTGACTGTGTCTTGCTAAAAATACTTTAATAAGTAAAAAATAAATGTTTTACTGTATGAAGCTAAGAGTGTTTATTTGAATTATGATGCATGTGTGGCACAGAGTGCTAGTCCTTGGACAAGGATATATTATATTGGTTCAGAGCAGTTTCATTTTGCATTTAAATTTTGGGTCAGTAAGATGTTTAATTAAAAAATACATTCAAATGCTGTGCAATGTGACTAACAGGCAAAAGAACATTTTTAGAAAATGCAAAAATGACTTGAACATTCTAAATTGTAATTAGGGCTTTAAAGATGAATGTAAAGATGAAGGTAAATGAATATGCTGAGAGAGGAAGTGTCATATGAAAGTGTGTTATGCAGGAGCATGGAGATTTGGTTTTATTGAGGGGGAAAAAACAGGGCAACAGGCAGCAAAAACAGAGATGGAGCACTGGATCACGCAGCAAGATGGGCAATAGCCTTTACAGGCAAACACAGGTTTAGGACAGTGATCAAACAGGTTAAGGCCCTGACATTACCATACACAAGCCTCATCATGGAGCTTGCAGTGAGGCCACTCATTCCTGGTGAGAGAGGCCTGTCCGCCACAAGCAGTAGGGGCAGGCTGCATGGTCCTGAGCGGCAAGGTCAGCGTGAGCCAAACACACTAGGCCCCAAAGAGCTCAGCAGACTTCCACGGCACCTAGATGCATAGGGGAACCATAAGTCAGGCATACCAGAAACCACAACTAGAAAAGAAGCATAAAACACAACCACAACACAAAGAGACAGGAGAGAGAGGGTAGTTATAACAGTGAACGGATGCCTCATAGTAGAGGTAATTTAATTTGTTTATTTTGGGAATGTAAAAAAGATTATTTTCAACAATCCAAACTACATAAGTATATAAAAATCTCAATTACAACATATTCTAAACTTTTAAACATTAGTGCTTTGCTTGTTTTGTCCAAAATATCAGTCATTTGTGTCTCATTTTCTTATTTATCTGAAAGCTACCAAACCATGTTTCATATTTTATTTATTGCAGGTATTAATATTTTGAGTTAACAGAAGTTTTGCATTTTAATAATGTTACAAACAAAAATCACTAGCTTGAGTGTAGACCAGCTGAAAAACAACGTAGAAACAAAGCAAGGTTTTAGAGTCAACTCTTCTTTTCATTCTGCAGGTTCCACCTATGGGGTTTTACAGCTTTTCTCCAGCACTGTAGTCGTAAGTAATGCATTATTACAGTTTAACAGCACCCTGATTTTTTTACTCTTCAGACACATCCATGCTGGCATTACAACATAAACATGATACAGAAGAATATAAGAAATACATGCTATACACACATACTACTAGTAAGCTGTTGGGGTTACAGGGTATTAACAAGTTAGTTATTGTGTGTTTTCAGTTTTACTCAGTGCCTCAAACAGGGGATTTTGGTACAATACTGTACGACACGTATGCATTATCAGAACATATCAGTTCACCAGTCCTCCTCCCCACTTCAAATTGGTTTTAAACTGCAGGGTCATGAGGCAAATTAAGAAGTGAAGGAAGCGTTTGTTTTCTGCTGGATGCTAAACATGGAAGAGACAAACAGCCAGTGCTCTGTGGTACGCCTGAAGCCGACAGGCGGAACATAGCAAATTCAATTGGGCCCTGATTGCATTATGTCAGCATGTTTTGCCTGTGTGTCTAATGTAGCGTAGTGTGTCAATATGTGTGCCCTTGTGTCATGTCTCACACTAATGAGAGCTGGTATAGAGGTGCCTGTAGGGATTGTCTTGGGAAACTAAGCTTTGGAATTTTGTATATGCATGCAGAGATAAAACACTGGCCTCAAACCTAAATCTGCACCAGTGTCCTACAGAAAGCCTATTTAAGCAATTAGATCAACCCTCTTCACAAAGTGACAAACACTTTGTATGATTCTCCAGTGTCCACTGCTATTTAAATGTACTATTTCCTGTATGGCATACTAACAATGGCAAGCCTTTGTTCTCTCCTACTGTGCAAAAATCTTTGGCATGTGAGAAAAGGATGTGTAAAGATATTTATCTGGGTTTTAAGCATTTATTCAATGAAACACTAACATTCAAATAAATACTAGAACCAACAGAAGGCAAATGTTTGTCTCAGTGTGTGAGCATTTCCAAACATGTCCTTGTGGAAACCCAGTATTTACAGTTACCTTCCAATACCTGCTTTAAACCAGGTGCTGCTGATTGAAGTCAATAAATTCATGCACTGGCTGGAGCATATCAAGAAATTTTCTTTAAACGTTCTTCTAACTCAGATATTATCTAAGTCTAAATGTTTTATGTATGTATGTGTAACTATTATAATGTTACAAAGTGCTAAAAACATACTGCAGATATAAATAGCTTTAAATGCTTTTTTGGCTGACACTGTGCATCGTTTAACCCTTTGTGAAAGCAAGATGTCTGATTGACAGAAATATGAAACATAGCCAATTGTAAATATATTTGTAATCTACAGATGAGCTGTTTCACATCTACCTAGTATACTTGCGACGAACCAAAACTGTTTTTTATGTTTAGTAGTCAAAATTACATTTTAGCATCTACAGTGCTTTTTAGTTGGTTACTCATCTAGCATTAGGTTTTTGTTTTAGACCTAAAGATCCTAAAAAGCAAGAATAAATCTAACAGACTTTAGTTCCGGTACTAAAAGATGCTGGATGTTTTTGGTGGTACTTGACTTGGTACTTCTATACTGCTTCTTAAGATGTTTTTATTGTTTGTGTTTTTTTTGTGTTTTTTTAAAGGTGCATTTATTTGGAGAGGTCAATCCTACTTCCAGTACTTTTAGCTGTATATAGGTTTAGACCATTCTACACAACTTTGCTCTCTTTGTTCCCCCGAAACTTTGTCTTGCAGGGCAGCTGGAGCGATGTAGTGGGGAGGCACTATTCCTTGCTGACATGCCTCCTAATCAGTGCCTTTGGATATGGCCTTTTGGGAATGTCCACTAGTATTGCCTTATTTGTGCTGGCCCGAATACCAGTGGGTAAGTTGTGTAGTGTTACATTAAATATAAATCCAAAATGTTTCTGAGATTAGAAATAATTATCTTTGATTAAACAATCAGCCATAACATTAAAAACAAAAACAGGTGAAGTGAATGACATCGATTATATTGTTACAGTGTCATGGATGATTGGAGTACATGCAGAAATTGATCTTGCAGGCATACTTGCAAGCTGTTTAGTTTGTACTATCAACAATAATGGTTGCCTTTTTTTCTACAGGGCTGTTTAAACATTCCCTGTCCATCTGTCGAGCTCTGCTTTCGGATCTAGTGTCCGAGACAGAGCGCCCCCTGGTGATGGGTCACTTTAATGCAGCTTCCAGTGTGGGATTCATTCTGGGCCCAGTGGTCGGAGGCTACCTCACTGAACATGAAGGAGGATTCTACTTGTCCTCATTTGTCTGTGCAGCCATCTTCCTCCTCAATACAGGTAGGAGAGATATATGAGAGCACAGAACAAAGCTGGGCAGTCTCAATCTCACCAAGTATAGGCTCTAAGGCAGGTATGTCAAACTGCAGTCCTGGAGGGCCGTGGTCCAGCACGTTTTGGTGATTTTCCTGCTCAGAAACACCTGGTTCACTACACTGCCAGGTGTAGTGAATATGCTTGAGTAGGAGAACCATCAAACTGTGCTGGACCGGAGTTTGACACCCCTGCTCTAAGGTCTTCTAAGATCTGAACGTCTAGGTTTACTAGTGTAAAGTACATGTTTTCTTATGGATTACAAAGCAGCCATGTACATCACTCTGGATAAGAGTGTCTGTCGTATGCTGTAAAAGTAAATATAAATATACAGAGATGTAAGGCTACAAATTAATTAATTCTGTTCTCTGACTATTTTGTACTCTTCCTCAGGTCTGGTCTGGATGTTGCCATGGAGTGAGACTCTCAATCACCGTATGGATGCTAATTGTAATACTAACAGCAGCAAACCCTATGACAGGCTGAAGAACTGTTCTCTTGGTAACCACCATGGCCATTCCTCTTCAACCACAGCTCGTGGCTCTGCTGGAGCTTTCTGCAGGGGCTGGAGGGATACAAATCTTCTCCAGCCTGTCTGCCGGCAGCTGACCTTAGTAGGGAAGCGAATCCGTATGGTAGCCTCCTCTGATATGTGGGACGTGTTCCTTGTACGACTGTTAATGGCTCTAGCAATAATGCTTTACTACAGCAACTTCTCCCTGGCCATGGAGGAGCGCTTCGATCTCAAGCCCAAGATGACTGGGTACTTGATCAGCTACAGCAGCATGCTAGGTGCACTTGCCGGGTTCTTGGTGGGACCAGTCACTCATCTATATGGTAACAACATGTCAGCTCTCCTTCTTCACTCAACTGTGCTCACATCCTCTCTGATCTTTCTTTATGCCACTGCTCCCAACGTGTGGCAGGTGCTGCTTACCTCCACCTTCTTTGCCATCTCCACCACGATTGGCCGCACCTGCATCACTGACCTGGAGCTACAGCGAGGCAGCGCCCAGGCTAGTGGAACCTTAATAGGGGCGGGACAATCAGTAACGGCGGTGGGGCGTGTTCTGGCCCCCCTGCTTTCTGGTCTGGCCCAGGAGTTCAGCCCTTGTGGGCCACCCAGTTTGGGAGTGGTTCTGGGCCTGGCAGCTGTGGGCTTATTGCTCATCAGGACTCCAAAATGGGACAATAAAGCTAAGGTTAAGGAAAAGAATTCTTAACAGTGACTGCCAGAAAGTCAAGCCACACACGGTAAAGAACGGGCATTGTGGTGCAGTCTGCTAGACTTGGCAGTATCTCATGTCTGTAACATTTGTCAGTTTTTACAAAGTTAAAGCTATAGCTATGATTGTGATATAGGTAGGATCCATGACTGATCTATTTTAGGTCTGCTGATTTGATCTTGAAGCAATCACAGCAGTCAGTTTCAACATTGTGAGAAATTGACATGGTCACCAGCAGAGCAGCCACCTGTCCCTCCATACTCAGGAGGACGAGACAAACTAAATGAAAACTCGGAGATAGATCAAGAAGACCACAGACTGAAGGTTTAAACTGCATGCTTAAATACCAAGGCATGCATTTCCAGTCCCACAGCTGGCACAATTTATAACAAACAGCAGAAAGTGGATATTACCCTTGTGAGCACTTAGATCCCAGTATCAAAAACCATTTTTTTGCCACTGGAGTCAAATAGTCTATAGAGATATACTTAATACTTACAGGGAAACATCACTTCCTAGACTGTTTTTTTTTTTTTTACCTCAGTGAGGCATTAATGGGAAAAAACACTACTCATCCTCATTGCACTTCAAAATAGGCACATTCATTTTTGTTTTTTACATTGCGGATTGTATACAATGAAACCGTTGCACTTCAAAGACAACACTTATGACCCTACAGCTCTTTCTAGTAGACATTTTGTACATGAGAGCTGTTCTCATTAGCTTTTTGTGAGTAGAATTATTTGCAAAGTAAGAATGATCATAAATGAAAACTCAAATGTGATACAGTATTTATTGCATTCTTTATGGTGTTTTTAAAAAATGTTTTTGAATGTATAAGGTTGCGACTATGTGAATTGATCATTTCCATCCTAAAATTTAGGAGTGTTATTACGGGCCCTGAATGTAATTGAAAATTACACCAAAAACCTCTAAAATACTTGGGTGGGAGGGAATAAAATTATAACCTGAAGTAAACATTTTGTATGTTTTTGTTTATTTATTTCATCTTATGAAGTGAAAGCAGCACTTAAAAATAACATAATACTGTTTTTTAGATACTACAGGTAGGGAATGCGCGTTACAAAAAACATACTTTGTAGCTGTACTCTTTCCCAAGATCGAGGAAAATGAAAGAGCTAAAGAAATATTCCAAGTGATTCTCCAACATGCAAATCCTTGGTGCTCTGGTTTATTCAAATATGACATTAGTAAATCGTTCCCCATAACTCACACAGTGAATTGCAATTAGAAAACACAAATTTAATTTTATGATAAACAACATATAAATGACAACAAATCAAAAGTTAACAGCTTACTATCAAAGTAATGTTAAAAAGCGTGTTTTCCAGACATGTTTTACCCATCATGACCTACACACCCAGGATTTGTAATACCACTGATGTCTGATTTCTAATTATTTAATTTACAGAAAGAATCTTGGAATTACATAAAATTATATACTGCATGAAAAATGCATGAAAAAGTTGCTGTAAATACTTGGTCACATGAGGATGTCTTAACTCAGAGTGAGACACATCATTAACATGTCCTCCCCTCTCGGGTGGAGAAGAGGAGCAAGAGGAACAGAGAGAACACACAGCAACAGAGGAAACGGCACTATTTAAAAGTGTTTAAATTCTTGCTTGAAAGCGCAATCCTGGCCAAACATAGATGCAACACAGGTCCATCCTATTTATTGTGTGGTATTTACAACTGTTTTTATATCATTTAACATCAAGTAAAATAAGCAAAACACAATACATAAACACAAACAGAAACTTGATTCCTTCAAGTTGTCCGTCTTCTCAGTGGGAATGCAGTAATCCTGTATACTATACAATCATGTATCCTCTGCTCAGTGCTGCTTTAACAGGTGTTTGTAGATGCTATTCTCAATTTCGTGCTGTTATTCGGATTGCCAATGAGATTGTTTCACAAAATCAGGTCAATTCAGAGAGGAGGAGGATTGTTAGGAAATCGCAGTAACGTTTGAGGGGATCTGGACGAAGCCCATCTTTCCCAGTAGTGCATCATTTTCTTTGTTTTCTTCATGTCTATACCATTACAGCTGAAATCCTAAGTCATACAAAATGTCACTCACTGGTCTTGTGGCTTCCACTGGGCCCTTTGTAGCAAAGGGTTCCGAGACTCACCACTGCCCTGATCAGGAGGCTCTGGAGTCCATGCTGGTGTGGAAGATGAGGGTTGCAGCTCTTTACTCTCAGGGTCACTGTCCAAAGTGCTGGGCTTGTCTGATGAGTCGTAGCGCTGGTGTAAAGCTCGCAGCCTAGAGTCAGAGGAGCTCGAACTCTTGCGGGATGAGCCACGTCTTCTCTGCTCCTCCTTCACCTCATTCTCCATATTCATCTCGGAGTGCATCTCCCTAACAGAGTCCAGCCTCAAGGCCCGGGAAGAGGGCAGAAACGGCTGCCTAAACCGAGGCCTGGCTGGTGGATAGCTGACCTCTGAGGCGGTGTCTCCATGACCTAAAAACACAGACAGGTCTATGGTTTCCAAGCCATGAGCTAAAGCTAACATACCCAGAATAAACATCAAAATATACAAGGTGATACTCTGGGAATCATTGTATTACAACAAAGGCAAACATGACAAGGGGTGTCCATGATACTGAGTTACCAATAAGCTACCATCTAATTTACAAAAGCAGCAGTGCAACAATGGTGTAATTGCATAAATAAATATAAAAGAATGAGTCAAGCATCCCACATAAGGGAAGAAAATACCATGGTATATCTGAGACGTTTTGGCTCACAAGTGTGAAAAGTGAGTGAAACCGCCTAAGTCTCGCTAAGTCCCTAAATTCCAAATGACACTGCATATCTGCCAACACAATATCACTATAGTAAACATTATAATCAAACGTTTAATCATAATTTGATGTTGAACAATTACATTAAAACATTAGAAATAAAAGGTAAAGTGTTAATAATGGCTAATTATAAAGTAGCAGATAAAGTTCTCACCACTGCGACCGAATCTTTCTGTAGCAAACCTGGTGTCCAGATTCTGACCAGGGGGCAGAGAGAAAAACTTCCGGGACCTGATCATTTCCTAGAAGAGCAAAAAGGAGGAAATGGGATTACACCTCATTCTATCACTCTGTCAGAATGCTGCAATGAAATAATATTTCGTACTGAGCCCTGGAAACTTCTAGTTCTGCGGCGAATGCTGGTGTGACGCCGGACCAGGATCTCTCTAGCAGTGTTGTCATTGGGCAGGGCATGTTTACTAGTGTAGGACACCGTCTGAGTATAAGAGATAAAAATCACAAGATAACACCATTATACTTAGGGAAAATGATTTATTTCACCCTAGTGACCAAATCTGTTATTAATGATTCTGGTTAAATGATTTGGAGAGAAATAAACAATCACATTTATCATGGATAACAGAGGTTAAAAGTCTTTTTAAAAAATGCACAGAAAGGAAATTATATATTTGTATATATTACTATCAATCTAAATTAAAAACATATTTATATGAATATCAACATCATATTATAGTCAATATATTTCTTATTTATATAATGTATATCTTATAGAATAAACTTTCACATTTATTCAAGTGTCAAACTCACCCGCTCTCTGATCTTGTACATGTTCTTTGACAGGATGTCATGCATGGCTATCAGATCAGATGCCAAGAATTTTTTCTTGGGTTTATTATAACTCTTCTCCTCACTAAGAAAAAAAAAGAAGAATTGCAACCTCTATGAGCTTTGCCTTTGTCCCATTAAAGGGTATGTTAAAACTGAGACATTTCCTATATGCACTATTCAAAATAAAAAATAATAAGCAAAGTAAACATACTGCAATGAGATGAGTGAAGGAGCTGCACTGATGTCACCAGATATTGTGTCCAAAACCTCCATGGCATTCAGAAGCTCTAGTTTCTTATACAGAGCTACGATGCTCGACTCAGGGCGGTCATCACGGATCAAAATCTTACGGATGAAACGATTATTAAACCTCATGAACCTAATTGCAAATAAGACAAGGATCACATTACACCATGAGGAACAGTGCATGTAAAACAAAAACTAAAATAATGCACAATAAATTCACGTACCCAAACGACACATTTTGTTGATTCAAAAAGAGAAGAAGTGGCATGAACCACATTTTAATATTCTGCACAATTTGTTTGCTAAATTTAACATATAGGAAAAAATGTGCAATGTGCATAAGTTTGGACAAGCTTTTAGTCAGGACACCGTAACACTCCCTGAAATGACAAACATTTATTACAGCCAAAAAAATGGTATGTTTTTCTAATTTTCCTTCAATGCTTCAAGTTAAGAAATATTCAAAGCTCATCTTGCACAGCATGTTTAATATTTAATGACAGATTTTCAATAAAAGTCCAGGGACAGTTTATTTTGATGTATGTTTAGAATCATTATCCTACTGTAATATTAACCTCTTTTCTTCTTTACTTTCTTTACTGACTTTGCCCAAATTAAATCCTTTCTACCTTCCACACTTTTCTGGGTACCACACAAAGCACAGCAGATGCACCCTCATGCCAGCTGGCCAGGTGTTCTGTTATTTAAATATTTCTTCATTTTTCTGCAGACACACATTTGGTAATTGGATCCTAAGAGTTAGATTTTTGTTTTTGGAAAGCCACAAAACTTCATTCCAAAATGGTATGTTGCATCGTTTAGACGTTGACTGATAAGATCATAGTTATGGCTGCAATCTGATGACCCTTCCATGTGCAGTGGGCCAGTGTAGCACTATTCCTCTCATAGCCAAATCTTATTGCAGGTCTTTGGTAATGATGTAGGGATTTTGCTTTTACATACTTTTTTTGCATACTTTGCAGATCAGTTTACAAACAGTGTTTTTGTTTTTTTTTTTTAGAGATTTTCCAACAGTTAGCCATCTGTTGATTTTATTTGTTGATGTTAATTATGAGTAGGAAGTGTTTGGATATCTTTTACATCTTTCACTTTGTATGTTGGCTACTTTTTCGATGTAAAAGACTATAACATAATCTGTTAGACTATTCGCTTACTGGGTTCTGAAACAACAGTGTGGAAAAATACAGGAGAAAACCCCAGTATAAGAAAACTCTGTGATCAGTTTAACAAGTCACTTCTTGAACAATGTAACAAGATGATGGGAGATATAGGAATGTTAACAGTAAACTTAAATTATTCAGTTCTCACACACAATTTTTTATGCAACTGTACTGCATAAAAGCAAAAAATGACTGGAAAACATGAAGAAGCTGATATAGTCCAAGTCTTAGTCTGTTTTCAGAGATCACTGAATGGAGATTACTAAAAAGTTAATAATGCATGCCAGTTTCTTAAACATAAATTATACACATTTATCATACATTTCTCCAACTATAAGCTCACCTTCTGGTCAGAGACATAATACTTACTTATCTTTCAATGAGTGGTGACTCCATTGTCCGCAGAGATCCTCTACACCCGCAATAATATGTGCCATCAACTGAAAGACAGGGCAACTTTATTGTAGAGAGTTGTGAGTAATCTGTATTTAATTTAGAAATGTGTTTGCTAATTAACATCAAGCATAAATCTTTATTTCATCCAGAAAGACTTCAGTGATACAAACCAAGATCTCGACCTGTAACTACCTACCCTTGTGTGAACCTCAACATTGATGGTGCCATGATGCGGGTTGGTCTTGCGAAGGTTCATCAGTTCTATAATTGGCCTTATACTGATACCCTGCAAACAAAAAAGTAGTTTTTTATGACAAAAGCTGCTTTTCTGGATGTTTAAGTCTACTCTTTGACCATACTATTTGATATGTCCAACACAGTTTAGCACAATACAATTATGCTTTTAGTTCTTCAATTAAATTCTAAAGTCTTCTTAATCTCTGCTTATTCTAAATCTGTCATAGAATTACAAATTTCTGTTTCCTAACAAAAATATATTTAAACAACTAAACGCTGTGAGATCTGCAACTACTTTAATATCTGTTAACATTTTTGGCCTGTTCACATTACAGAACAATCACAGACCACTAATTCACTTTAGATTGAGTGCAATGAAATGAGTTCATTGGATCTATTCTGTATCCTGTGCTTTATACTTGCAAAGGTGTCAAATGCAAAATTACCTGGAAGAAGACTGTGAACATGATGATGACAATTGTGGCTGTGACGAAAAGTTTTTTTCGAACAACCGTTTCTGGGAGTGTGTACACCAACGCAAATGTTATGGCTCCTCTAAGTCCGCCATAGGCAAGACCAAACTGGTCTTTAAAGTTGAACGGAATGGTGCGGAAGGGGTTAATGATCTGAGTTAGGACAACAATGCCTGAAAAACAATACAATTTAAGGGTAATTTAGTAGTAGTTATTTTGAGACTAAATGGTCTGCGGCGGTTTATCTTTCATAGCATCATGTCACAAAATGAGTTCAAATGACTTTAAGACTACAATGATTTGATGTGCTTGTAACAAACCTCCTGATGCTGGAGGTTGCAACATGCTGATTTTTGCAGTGAATTTTTACCATTCTCCTAAATGGGTTTGATTGATTTTGACTGATCTTTATTTCTTTGTAGCATCACTTAGAGTCCAGATTCTTTCTACACTACTTAGACAGAAACACTGTGCAAAGACACATGCTGCATAATGAGTATTCTGACATTTAAACACAAGTGTATGCCCCTTACCAAGGCTTCTCCAGATTTGGATGAAGAGCAGAGTGAAGAGGATGTAACCCCAGTTCCACTCATGTTCAGTTGTTATGGTAACAACACCCAGGAAGAAGAAAATGAGTGTTTCTGACACAGTGCCAAGCATTTTGATAACATGACGAATAGTTGTGCATGAGCGCTGGGACACGTTTTCCTCCACGTAGTACTTCATGGTCAAGGCACAGGTCACAATGCTGTTAATATTACAATACAATCATCAGGGGAGGACATCCATAGATAATCTAGCAGTCCACAAAGTGAAAATGATTTAGATTACATGAGCAACTATATGACCAGAAACCAAGGATAAAAATGACTGCGTGTGCGTAGTGGTGTTTGTGTGTGTGGCAAGACTTTACTCACGCTGTAATGCTGGAGAGGGACAAAAGCTCAGCCAGCAGGTACGCCAGGTAGCTATACATGAAGATAAAGAGAGGTTCGATCTCTCTCACCTTCTTCGTGAAGCGTGTCGTGAAAGCTGCCACAAAGCCAAACACAGCCCCAAAGAGCAGCCCACCCAGGCCCACCAAAAAGAAACGCGCCACACCCAGAAACACATCTGCAGCCTCCACCACGGGCAACTCCGCCACGTAATTGAACAGATTATAGAGCACCTGAAAAAAACAGGAACATTTCAAACATCAGTCTGTATTCCATGGCAGAAACGTTATTGTAAAACCAACTATTATTATCTAAAAGGTTAATGATAAACAAAATCAACAAGATATTAATGTTAACAGTGAAGTTATGTGCCGCGCAGGGCCAGTCTGATATCTCTACAAGTACTACTAAAGAAAAACAGCACTTCCTCATAAGACTGAGGGATATGGAAGAATTTACATATTGTTCTACAAACATCAAACATCTTTTATTAACCAATAATCAAACAAATTAGATATATCTTGCTTTCTATGCTTTTTAACTGTTCCAGAGTTGGCATTTATGTTTCTGGGGGGGCATTTTTTCTGAACTGTCTGAGGAAACATTACTCCTCGTCACTGGGCCACCGAAACTCTGGTAACCACACCTGCTCTTACATTGTTAAATGTTTGCCCTTGTTAACAAAGGCAGGTACAGCACAACTGAAAAAGCCTTTAGGACACCCACTGTTCATATACAAACAAATGTCAAATTTTACATCACTTTTTCTTCTACGTTTTGAAAGGTGGAGTAGAAATGTACAAGATCCATCTGCGCCTGTTTATCTCTGTTTTGTTTGTAATACCAAGGCAGAAAGGTTAAGCTGATAAAGAGACTAACACTGGCGAATAATTGCACCCTGTGTAGCCTGACTCCTGATTCAAATAACTGAAAGGAGTCCTGTTGCACAGACAAAAACATGGAAATGATTTACATTTTCAAACTGAAAAAAACTTGAATAGCCAGTAGAGTGTCATATTACAATAATGTCCCATTATATGTTGTTTGAAAACAAGAGCACTGTACAAGGATTGGTCACATGGTACAAACAATGTAAATGTACATTCAAAGGTACCACACAGCTTTTAAAGCTCAATTGTAAATTTAAATGTTTTAAAGGCGTACAACAATCACTTTATGAGGCGAACCTCTTTAAAAATAAAATTAACTTCTTTAAAAATGAAATTAAAGCAAAAAGGCTAGCTAACGTTAAGACAGGGTGGAATGAATTTTGTGCTTTAATCAAAGGTACTCAAGAACAACCCAAGTGTACCAAGAAAGCCATGTTTTTTTCTAAGAGTGTATGTACACCCAAATACATAGGAATCTATCTAAAATCACACAAAATGCTGCAGTACAGCTATTCCTAAATAGTTCTTAAAAGTATAAAGTCTAGGGGAAACTTTTGCATGATATAGAACTTATAAAACAGTTCTGGCACATTTTTCAAAGAAAAACAGTTATTTGAAGAACCACAAGTGGCTTGTGATATAACTTTAATTTTTAAAAGTGAACTTTCCTGGCTCATCAAGAAACCCTAACTATCAGCTCAGAGCACAATGCAAACCTCGACATCAGACAAAGCTAAGCAAGGCCCACTCAGTTATAAATACGTTTCTGAGTCTGTAGATATGAATCAGTGTTTTCTTTGCCATAAGAAGTCTGTCCCGCACTGTTCATCTAACTATACCAATTCACTCACCACTGTTACGGCATCATTAAATATGGATTCGCCAAACATCACAATGTAAAGCTGCTCATTGATGTTCACATCCTCAAACACAGCGAGTACTGCCACCGGGTCCACAGCTGATATGATAGAAGCAAAGAGCAGGTTTTCCTGCAGGTTGATATCCTGAACACCAAAGGCTGGGATCTGGCACACACCATAAAGACAGATACCGACACCAATGGAGTTCCACAAGGTGCCCACAATGGAGAACCACAGCACCGTGCCAATGTTTTCAAAGAAGGCGCGAGTGGACATGAAGTAGGCTGAGTCCAGGACAATGGGAGGCAGCATGTAGAGAAAGAAGACACTGGAGGTGAGGACGGCTGGAGGCTGTTCATGCACAGAGTGCATAATCGCTCCCACAAGAAGGCCGATAGCAATCAGCAAGCAGGTCTCTGGTATCCATATTGTGATTTTATGGTACACATGGAAACCTATTTGTGGAGAGTAAAGAAATGGTCACAGGTTTTACTAGTTCCTAATGCAGTAATATGTGACATATCAAGGAAACATATTTGTTACGGCAGAAACAAACAAAGTCACCACAATATGTATGAGTTAAAAATCAGTGGAAAATTCATGAAAGTTCACAGAGCATCACCCTGCTGAAAAACCCAGCTAAGTAGCTAGTTTGGATTGGTCTTGGCTCACAAGCTGGACATCCAACTGCACTAGGCAACAACATATCCTGCGCAGGTCAAATGGTCGGTTAAGAATTTGGTGGAGTGCTAGACAGACCAGATTATAAAGCTGGAATACAGGTGACAAACTGTCCTACCTTGCCAAAATGTTCTCCCATAGCAACTTTTATTTGCAAGTGCCTGCATAAAATTGCAGGTAGGATGTTTTGATAGCCTAGATCACCGGATCAGAACATGCTTCCAGTATTTAAAAAATGTAAGATATTATGATAGCTTAGACCACATTATCATCATAGTCTTGCACTACTCACTAGATTTTAGCACTTAGAACTCTCCCCTGGTTCTCACACTGTCCTGAAACTGGACAAAAGCATCTCCCAAGTGAGTGTAATGTAATCATCAGAGGGTAATTAACAGCAGTAGGCTAAGGTTATAAAGGACACTAGACCTAAAGTTGAATTACTATTAAAATGCAAAGCAGTGTTAAAAAATAAGGTACTCCACATGATCATACACACCATCAAACGAAAACATACTCTACTCTACTCTACTTTACTAGCCAATCCATATGAATCTGGCAAGGTGTTCTTTTCAACAGTGTTGTAACAGAAACTGCTTATCAAGTAGCTCAGGCCGGTGTGTTTGCTTACCTATTTTAGCAAACGAAGCGAGCAACACCCATAAGGTGATCTCAAACGGGATCTGGACCCTTGAGTAGTTGATGGTAAATAGGGGGAGGTGGACATGCTCTGTCTCAGGAAACGGCTGACCACCCGTATCTGCTGCCTGAAGCGTTGTGGGTTTGGATAAAGGATGAGCAGTTTCTTCTTTTGGTAAAATCTCTGTGTTCAAGCCCAAACCCAGTAGTGCCAGCAGAACGCAGGAAACCAAGACTCTCACAACTGGTCTGGAAGACAAAAATCCCATCTTCTCATCCACGGTTCAAACTCTTCTGTAGACGTTTAGAGGACATGTGCTGAGATGTGTCGCTTCCAATCCAAAAAATACATAATTAAAAAATAGATACATTTAAAGTAATGTCTCATAAGAGTTATGAGATGTTTTGATCCATGGTTAGTCTTTGGTGTACAATCGCTCCCTCTTCCCTCTTCGTTTGTATTCACCTGCAACTCCAGCCCGAAAGACTCTGGTGGGCGTGGCCACCTGCACGTGTCTCTCCGAAACTCAGGTTATTCAGCACATCTAATTTTCAACCATCCACAGTAGTAGGTGGGATCATTCATCTGCCACCTTTAAATGGAGGCTGGGCAGCACTTATACGTATTAACATCACTAAATCTTGCCTATAGTGTGACATCTGGATCAGCATCATTCAGACTTATGTTCTTACTCTCTCCCTCCACTCCTTCAAAGAACATCATCTGACTCTGCCACCCCTACACACAACGACTCTTAACGACTCCAGCAGAGTCGTTAAGTGTGCAAAAATGCTAAAGAATAAATACTTGTTAAAAACAGGATTAGAAAAAAAATTACAGTGTACAAATAAATACAAGGTAATTACAGTGGCAGTAAATACCCTGTATTTATTTCTTTAGTTATGGTCAAACTGTTTAGTGTGTGTGTGTGTGTGTGTGTGTGTGTGTGTGTGTGTGTGTGTGTGATGTACAGTTTGCTATTTAGTCTGATGGCTTGGGGAAAGAAACTGTTCCCTGTCCTGGTAGTGAAGGTCCAGATGCTGTGAAACCTTTTGCCAGATAGAAGGATGGAGAAGGGATTGTGTGAGGGGAGTGTGAGAACATCCATAAGGCAGGTGGATTTGTAGAAGCAGTGTGTGGAGTAAATGTCTCCGACAGAGGGGATGTCTGCAATCATTCACTTTAAAGAAAAGAATATTTCCCAGTAACATGTGTACACCACTGAATGGTGTGGCAAATGTACCATCACCGAATAATAAATCAATACATTAAAGATGTTTTAAAGCTATAAAAATTCTGGTTGAGCCATGAGAGAAAATAAAATTGCTTTAGCATGCCAACATCTATACCAAAAACATTAATTAATTCTATGTGAATAAGTCTCTATTAAGAAAAAACATGTGTTTTGCATTTGCAAAATAAAAACTGTTGTTTTCCTTTTAGTAATTTCACTTGAACATTAAAAGCAAGCAAAGTGTCTCTCAACCCACTCAAACCACATCTTTTCATTAAGGTCATACAGAGTATACTTCTTCACTACAGGAGACAATTAAAGACAACACCAGGCCTGATATTCATAAAGCAATCACAAATTTGAAGACTGTGTCCTAAATCACATCCTTAAGTCTGTGCCACCTAAATCTGGACGCAATCTGAACAGATTTGTAGAAACAGTATTTGGATTACTTCTGAGTTCTTGTGTTTGAAGCAAAGTTAGTCGTGCAGTTGCAGTTCTAAACTAAAGAAGCAAAATTTGGAAACCAAAGTAATTGACTACGCCTTTGGTAAGTGTATAATTGTGTAATTGTATAAACCCGATTTTTTTGCCTAATATTCCTCAGAGTCTCCTATCAATTTCTCCTAACCTACCTTGTTAAGCAGTTGAGTAGATTATAAGGAGCAGGGGGCCTCTAGGACCACGGTTAAGAACAAGTAGAAAAAATCCTACTACATTTAACACATGCCAGATTAGGAAATTAGGCTTATTAAGCATTATTCTTCTATTTTTTAGAAGTAAGAATTATGCAGCAAAGTAAATTCTCTCCATATCTCTTCATTAACAAAACAGACATATAAACGCGGAGTTAGTAAACGCAGAGTGCTTGCGATGCCCAGTATTGACCACTAGCCGGCAGTGTGTTTCTTTACGTCCAGTATCAGTGCGGACACTGCAGGAGCGTCTTTGGCTCAGTCCTGCTCAAACCTCATAAGAGACTTTCCTGGTCTAAATACGAAAAAGCTTCATATTATTTTCCTTCTAATTATTGCGTTCAGTCAATCAAATGTCTGGTAAAAAGCCCTCGTAGAAGAATAATTGTTACTCCACAAAGGGTAAGGAGACTGTCCATGGTAGACCTTTTTTGAGGGTGAATCTTTGGAACCCTGAGATCCAGCATCAGTACCTGACCTCACTAATGCTCTTGTGGCTGAATGCAATCAAATCCTCACAGTCATGTCCCAGCGTCTAGTATAAATCCTTCCTAAAAGAATAATCGTCACTGTCACAGTAATTGTCCATGGTAGATTCTAGAGAATTTTGGCAATGACCACTGGTAGAGCTTTTTTGGGGGATTAAACTTTAAAACCAGCATGTGCACCTGACCTTACTAACGCTCTTGTGGCTGAATGCAATCGAATCCTCACAGTCATGTCCCAGCACCTAACATACAGTCCTCCCTGAAACATAACTGTGACTCTAAAAAGGGTTTGGGGGTCTGTATTGATACCCTTGATTTTAAAATAAACAGTAAATGTGTCGTCACTAAATGATGCGAAACCGCATCTGACGGAGGCGGGGCTGGGGACTGACGTCACCAGGCTGCGTGACGTAATAACAGGGCGAGTCTGGAGCGCTGAGCATCACAGAGCGAACAGAGGAGCTGCAGACTGGCAGGACGCGGAGAAAATAGGTGGACCGTGGACGAGCGTCATGGTAATGGAGCGTGTATGAGGCGTAAGTCTCCTCCTGCATCTTTTTATCAAAGCTGCACCGCGTTTGATGCACCGTGGCTGATGTGGGATTAAATGATCGGAAATATGATACATAGGAAAAGCAATAAACAAACAGACGAATTGTATCTCTCACCCTCGCGTAGCAGCAAATGACATCGCAGCTCGATGTGTTTATTTTTGAGGAGAGGTGTTAAAGGAGCAGCTCCTGTCTGACTGCACCGCAGACCCACCAGTTGTTTATACTCTCCGTGTTTCACCGCGAGGAAAGCTGAATCGCTCATTGCGGTTTGAGATTATTAGGTGTATTAAAGGCTGACAGCATGTATTAGAGGCTATTAGAGGTTTTTCTCTCAGATGTCCTGTTCGACGAAGCGTCCATCGCCTTTGGTTGGTCTTGCCGCTGCCGCCTGGAGATCTGAAGGCCTCCTTTCTGTTAGTTCTCTAAGGAACTGCTCCTCTCGTTGAGGCAGGTTCATTCTCACTGCCTGATACACTCAGTAAGAAAATCCCATTGTCATAAAGACAAGTGCTTTACTGTTTGAGCGTTTCTTCTTCATTGTGGTCTCCTGGTTGAATGTGTGGAACTGAACTGTCTATTCATTGGCAGTATGTAGTTGCCTTACCAATATTCTGCCTGTATGTGGACCAGAGACCTACTGTGATTGCTATGATTATTTAGAGCAGTTGATTGGTGGAATAGCTCATTCATTGCCATAATCCCAAAAACTCAGTTTTGAATGGTCACTATTTTGTGTAATGCAACTGCATTACACAAAACTGCAAAGTCAAAGACATACCACAGAAGAGCTAAAGTGAATAGATTATAAAGGTGTAATGATACATTAAAGTATAAAAAAGATCCTCTTATTTGCTGTCTCTTGTGGAAATTACTGTCACTGATCAAAACCAGGCATCAGGTTCCAATGTGTATTATAAATATATTGTCACAGGACTGATGAATGAGGGTAAGACATGGCCAGCTTATTTAAGACTCTTCTTTGCCATGTGTACTAAGTACAATGGAACAATATGAAGTGGCATAGAAGAGTTTTGTGTTCTAATACTATGGCAGGTGGTGCAAATACTACCGCACATGCAATAGTATTACCAGTATCATGTGAATTTGTCCAAACGGGTGCTAAATTATTTAATTATGAGCAATTTCTTAGTATGCACAGTAGTCTTACCGTGTGAATATCACGACTTAGATCAATATTACTTATATACAACTTATCTCTGCTACGTGCAATAACATACTTCTAACTACCATCAGTGTAGTTAGAAATTCACTTAACTGTAAGTTACTTATCTATAGTATTTATACCCAGCATTTGTGTATATATCTTAGTGTATTTCATATTGAGGTCTTTATTTATATTTACATTGGATATTTATATTGGATTATATTTTAATTTACAGAGCCAAAAGTGCAGTGATTTAGATGTTGGTATAACAAGAACACAAGCACATACAGTTCTAGGTCAGTAGCCAGCGTTTGTGGCAGAAATGAATGAGCTGAAACTTTTATAGCCAAAAGCAGCTTTAGCTGACCTTGTGCCCTGACCTCTCCTTGTGGGAAGATGAAAATGAATGCATTAGTATTCAAATGAGTGATTTTCATACAAAAACAGGAAATAATCATGGAAAAAAGATCAAACATTACATGTTGTGATCAAGATGGTGTCTTGTAGTGAGGACTACGTAGGTGGACTTCAGAGCACAACCCCACAAATAGAATGTAACGATATATGCTTATGTAGTTAATGCAGTTCAAGTAGAATATGTTTACAGTTTTTAATCCTCGTAGTGGTGTTTTCTACCAGACATTTTTTTAAATTCAGACTGAAGAATGTTTTTAAACCATGTTTCTCAATTACTGAGCAGCGTCACAAATTTCACACATGTATTATTTTAGTGTGTCTGTAATGAGAAAACAAACAGTAGGTTTTTTTTCCACAAAGTTTCCTACTGTATGATTTAGGGATTTTATGTATTAGAATCATACTATACCTGTAATGCTGGTGTACCAGCAATGAAAATTAGGTTTGAGGAAAGGTTTTATAGTCTATGCAGAAAAAGCCTTGTCAGCTTCAGACAGGTGCCTAGAGAGCATGTGTCATGAAAGTGAGTGTGTCAGTTAATGACTGTTACTGGTCTTTTGAGGTATGAGAGCTGACTGAGGAAAACACTGAGAGAGACTAATAGAGAGATAGAAAAAAACAGCTTAATAAGCAAAAGACTGAGATAGCACAAGAACCCGCAGTGCAGCCGATACTGACAGTGCTTTTGGAGTTGGGAGGGATGCTGGATCTGTCAGGCTGACTGTGCCCCAACAGGGAGTCCACTTTTGCTCATTCTATGCACAGCTGCAAGACAGCCAGGCTGTTTCTCCTCTCTAATAACTCCAAGAACTCACTCAAGGGCCTTTTAGAAAATGGACCAGACAAAGTGAAAGATGCTCAGAAGCAGGGTGCAAAATGCATCATATGTTACACGATTATTACACTTGCCTTTTCAGTCTAAAATGTTACCATATAACAAAGATAGAAACAAAAACATTATTAATGCTAATAACGCAGATGGCTGCAGTCACAGTGTAGTTTGCTTTGAGCATCTTGACTAATCGTAGTTCTGTAAGATATTTATGTTATTCAACAAAAGCATATTGTTTGGTCAAAACAGTGAAAGTCAGTCTTCAACATCACATTATTGCCTCACTGATGCATTTTAATATGCAGCTGCAATGTGTGGCAAAATAATCACAACATTAATATTTTCTCTATATTGTGCAGAGGGGTGGTGGTGTCCTAGTGGTAGGGTACTTGGACCAAGAGGTCATGGGTTTGAATCCTACCTTCAGCACCACCACTGGGTTCCTGAGCAAGACCCTTAACCCCAAG
>JBBJLS010000002.1:11673264-11686175 GCA_037577275.1 Bryconaethiops microstoma
ATACATCTTAATACTTATTTCATCCAAAGGCAAGACATTTGAACATGCAAATACATGCATATTTATGTAGATAACTGATGGCAAATGCTGGCAAATGCTGTTGAATGCTGTTGAACTGATGGCAAATGCTGTTGAATGACAATAGCCTATTTAAGACCTGGCTGGATCTGGGGGGCAGACACGGCAACTCCATAACCTATGAGGGGGGTGATCTGGAAAGGGTACATGGCCCCATTTCTCTCCCCCCACCCCCCGCCCCCCTTAGGAGATACCACAAATTTTGACAAACCAGGATAAGATTGACAGGATATATATCCTGACACAGAGATACCTTGATTGACAGATTGATTGACAGTTTGGCAGCTCATATATCTTGACAACTCATATCTTGACAGGATACAATAGCCGGCGATCACACCATTCAGCGTTCACACCTCACAACTGGGGTACCATAAATTTTGACAAACCAGGATAAGATTGACAGGTCATATATCTTGACATGTTTTATGACATGCTGTAAATCATGCAGTTCCATATGGGCGGACAGAGCATAGTTAAAACTGTTTTGAAGTTTTTAAAAGTCTGACATATATTCTGTTCTATTCTTTTTTTCTTAATTGTTTTTCTTAATCCTTGCTGCTCTTAACTTTGTACCACTCACTTTTTCTGCCGTGACCAAGCAAATCGACCACTTGTGGGGCTAATAAGGATTTATCTTATCTTTTCTTGTGTCTTACACTCATTAGTCTAACTGGATGTCACCAGATCTTGGAATCGTCTGTGTGTTTTTCCCACATTTAAATCATTTTCACTTTAACTTTAAAGAAGTTTTTACAGAAAATAATGTCAGCATTGGCTGACATTATTTTAATCTAAATTTTAATCTAAAAAGAGTTCAAGATACAAAGACACTGTTCACACCCTTTCAGCCTTTCACACCTCAGTGTTCACACCTCACTATCTAGCAGGAGACCTGGGTATCATAAATCCAGGAAAGTTTCACATGCCATAAAAGTTTGACAGCTGTCATAAATTTTGACATGTTTTATGACATTTCATATATCATAGGGGTCATAAATCAATCAAATTTGACAGAAGGTATTGGATAATTACTACTAGCATTAATGAGGTCAGACACTGAGGTTGGATGAGAGGGCCTGGCTTGCAATCTCTGTTCCAGTTCATCCAAAAGGTGCTGGATGGCCATGAGGTCAGGTCAAGTTCTTCCACACAAAACTCCTCCAGCCGTGTCTTTACAGACCTTGCTTTGTGCACTGGGGCACAGTCATGCTGGAATAGAAAAGGGCCCTTTCCCCAAACTGTGTCCACAATGTTGGAAGAATGGTGTTGTTCAAAATGTTTTGGTCTGCTGAAGCAGTAAGACTGCCCTTCCCTGGAATTAAGGGGTCTAGCACAAACCCAGGAAAACAGCTGTGTCCCAATACTTTTGTCCATATCGTGTATATCAAATTAGCTTTAATGTTTGTTTTTAAAATATTAAAATTTACATCAATATTAGTGAATAAAATAAAATATACATGTTACCATGATGACAAATTACAAACATTTAAAAATTTACCCCAGCAGTGATGCCTATCTATTAAAGGACCCATATTTACATGTTTCTTGTATTTTATTGTTCCTCTGAGATCCACTTATTTGTATGGGTTTATGTACCAAATATAATAATTTTACATTACTATTATCCAACCTCTTTTTATCCCTTGGAACAGTACGTTTTGAAATTTTAACAGTGGAATTACGGGTATGGAGTATATTTATATTACAGTATTTATAGTATTTTTAAATACATGTTGCTGTTTAAAATACTTGAAACGTTTGTGAAATGTGATACCAAATGCCTCATAATATTTTTAAAAACATCACTCAAACATTGAGCTGTAAACTAATTTGTGGCTTAATCTAAAATGATTCAGTGACCCACTATAATAACTTCCTGAGGGAGCTTTTACATTCATAAAACTAGGCTTCTTTCATATCAAACCCCTCTTGTTGACCTTGTTTACATCTTTACCCCTCCAGCAATCCCCTGTGCCTGCCTGGCATGGACACTTGTGGGCCAAAGTTAAAAAATGAGCATTCAATGAGACTTTACACAATGGCTGTTAAATATTAGCTGTCTTTGAGCTGTGTTTTTTTTACATTCTTCTGACATGCCTATGTAAACTCCATAGCGGTCAAAAGTCAATGATATAATGTATTGTATGTACCACATGTTCTCCACCATGCCTGCTGAGGTGTGCTTACAGTTTTTTCCTGTCTTCTATGACTCCTCTCAGAGATGTACTGAGATACAGAGACAAGGACTTTGCTCCTGCACTTTAGAAACTGAAAATCATGTGCAGTACACTGATTCACATGATCCGATCCTTTCCAGTAAGCATTGTTACAAAGTACATGAACAAACTCAACAGAAATCCCACCAAACAGTAATTAGACTATTCTTAAAATAGGTTTTAATTGCTTTATAGAACTGCTTTATAAACAAATTGCTTCCACATAATCTATCAATTTACTTTGTAAAGGCACACAGAAAAGGTTTAGACTTTCTTAACCTGTACTTGTGAATTTAGAATTTAGCATGTAATAATGAATTTGCATCTTTTCTTTCAACATCATATAGTCCAAAAAGATCTTTACAGGTAAAAGAAAAAGTGCTACATAAATAAGTAAAATAAAATTAAGCATGTCAGAACAAAATTTAACTGTGACAAGACCACAATATACACTATATGGACAAAAGTATTGGGACATTTGTATTTCAGGGTTTGGCCTAGGTCCCTTACTTACATTTTGGACAACTCCATGTTTCCAACTTTGTGGACACAGTTTGGGGAAGACCCTTTTGTATTCCAGCATGACTGTGCCCCAGTGCACAAAGCAAGGTCCACGGTTGGATTAGTTCAGTGTGGAAGAATTTGAGTGGCCCACACAGAGCCCTGACTTCAATCCCATCCAACAACTTTAGGATGAACTGGAACAGAGATTGTGAGCCAGGCCTGCTCTCCCAACATCACTGCCTGACCTCATAAATGCTCTACAGAATGAATTGGCACAAATTCCCACAGAAACACTCCAAAATCCTGTGGAAAGAGAGTGGAAGCTGTTATAGCTGCAAAGGGGGACCGACCCCATATTAAAGTCTATATATTTGAATGCAACGTCATTTAAGTCCCTGTTGGTGTAATGGTGTCCCAATACTTTTGTCCATATAGTGTGTGTGTGTGTAAGTATACAGTATATGTGTGTTTATGCGCTATATGGACAAAAGTATTGAAGACACCATTAAAGTATCATTACCAGTATCAGGAACATTAATGATATTGCATTCACACATACTTTAATATGGGGTTAGAGTTAATATACAGTCTTCCGAAGTGTATTTTATTCTAGTGTGAAAGTACAGCAGGTGAAATTTCAGCAGAGCAGATACTTCGGACCACACGGCGTCTTCAACCTGGAGGAAATAGAGGAAACGCAAGTGGTCCAATCACAGTCTCTCGTGTGATTTGAAGGCGATCGAAACGTTCAAAGGTTCAGCAGTAAAGTCCGTACGATCCTCAGCAGATAAGAACAAACCACACTGACACCCGTTGAGGGCACTGCAGTCAGAGTTTTTTTCCTGTTATTCATCAGTCTGTTTACTTAGCCAAGCTCTCTGCCTCATAAAAAAAAAAGAGTTTTTGCAAACAAGATCTTCTGGTCTTCCCTAGTTCTTGTTTCAGTACTGGACATCACCTGACACAGACCATCATCATGGTGAAGAAGCTGCTTGTTGATGTGGACTGTGGACTGGACGATGCACAGGCGATCATGCTGGCTTTGGCTGTTCCAGACGTCCAGATCCTCGGGATCACCTGCGTTCATGGAAACACATGTGTGGAAAACGTGGGCAGAAACGTCCTGCGCGTGCTGAGTACGTGTGGACGACTGGAGGTATGACTTCTTTTATGACTTTTCCTCCTCTAAACTTATCTGTAACCCCCTTAACTCTTTTAAACTTACAGAAAACCCCTTGGGTTTTTGAAACTGATCTGGAACCCCCTTGCCCTTTTTGAACTCCCCTTTACCCCCCCCCCCCCCCCCCCGTACTTGTGTCTTAATTGTTTATTCTTGATACTGACTTGCTATTTTGATGCCTATACTGTTAGTTCTAGTTTTATATCTATTTATAATCACAGCCACGCTGCTAGTTCTTAATGATTTATGTATTTACTCTATCACCTTAAATACTGATTTTGTGCAGTGATGGCACTGACATTGAGTCACTGGTTATGCAGTTTACTTATTAACGTATTGCTGCTCTCCAACTACTAAGGCACCTGGTGCTTCTCAGCACAAGGTGACAGACCTTGTCCTGTTTTTACTTGAGTTTATACAACATGTTAATATTCAACATTTATAGACTCAAAACAGTTATACATGTGCTCCCAAGGCATGCAGAATTACCTGCTACCACTGCTTTGTGAACGTTTGGCCCCTACAAGCCTAATTTTTTTATTATTCAAGAATTCAAAAAGATCACAATAGATGAAGAAATGCTGAGATTATGATTTCTCAAACTCTTACTGAATGCTGTGTGCTGCAATCTAGCATGTTATTGTCACCTTACCAGGAAAAAAAAAAAAATTGTATAATGACTTTGATCGGCTGGTGGCCTTTAGTAATTGATCCACAAGACATGGATTTTCTGGCTTGGTTTATGTCCTCTGGCTGACAAGAACATGTCTGGATGTATGTTAGATTCCTGTGTTCAAAGGAGTATCAAAACCACTTCTGGGGAACACACTGAATGCTGGACTTTTCCATGGGCAGGATGGGCTTGGTGATGCTCCAGATCCTGACGCTCCCAGCGTGGAACTAATGCAAAAGGAGGGAGCAGTGTCAGCCATCATCCGCATAGTCAATGAGAATCCTGGCGAGGTTCGTATTTTTTGTTGGTCAGAGCATGGTTATTATAACTGCTTGTTGTATGTTTCTATAGCGTTCATGTTTCATCTTTAGGATTTTGAGTGTGAAGTTTGTGGGAAATGCTTTTGAATGATGATCTCAAGGACAGCTGTTGGTTCTCTCAGGTATCTTTAGTGGCTACAGCTCCACTGACAAACTTGGCACTGGCAGTAAAATTGGATCCTGCTTTACCACTGAAGTTGAAAGGCCTGTATATCATGGGAGGTAACACAGACGGTGGGTACATCTGTTGCTTTGCTGTTATAAAAGTATTTTTGCTCAGTTGTCTTAAACAAATGCAGACTTATGTCTCTTGGTCTTTTTTTGTTTAAGGAAGTTATTGATTTATGCTTGGTTTTTAATGTACAGCATGACTGTGTAAATTTTTATCTTTAGCTAGAGGTAACACAACGATATGCGGAGAATTCAACTTTGCAGCAGACCCTGAGGCAGCATTTATTGTGCTGAATGATTACCTGTGCCCCACTTACATCGCCTGTTGGGAGTTCACAGGTCACAATAAATTACCCTGGGTAAAGTTTCCATTATTATAAATATGTACCTGTGTCCTTCACATAATTCTGTTTAGAACTTTGTGTAAGGCCAAGGGCCTATCCTGGAGGGGAATATTGCTGCACAACTGTATTTTTCCTAGACCAACATAGTAGACCAGAAGACAGAGGAGCTCCCGCAGAATTGTTCAGTCAGGAAAAACACACTTTGCAGTGCCAGGACCCTCCTAGATTTAACAAGAGTTGTAAGAGTTGAGGTCTGACTCTTTGAAGAATATTTACTCTTTACTCTGCCATTACAGGAGTTCTGTGATGGCTGGTTGGCCCAGGACACAAAAAAAGCTCGGTTCATGAAAAGGATCTTTGAGCACAGCATAGTGTCCCGCTGCAATGAGAGAATCGAAAAGGAACTGGTGGGAGGACAGGGATTCCTTTCCTGTGACTCTTATGCCATGGCAGCTGCCATTGATGACACATTTATCATCGAGAGTGACCATAAGGCTGTGACTGTGGAACTCACAGGCACACATTCCCGAGGAATGATGATTGTAGATCACCTTGAGATTCTCCAGAAGACTCACAAAGTTTACATTATGAAGAAAGTGGACTTGGAAAAGTTTAAGCAGCTAATGATGAATGCCTTAAAGTAATTTGTACAGGATTATTATTCCAACTAGTGCAACCATGTGAATGAAGCTGCAACTAATCAATGTTTTCACTAATCAATGTTTATTTATATAGACTTTGTTTTGATAACATCTTAAAATAAAGCTATAGTGAAAAGTATGTTTAAAATTTCATTAAAGGTTTAATCAACAAATTCCAAACAAGCTTCTGAGTGGGACAATAGAATTCATGTTCACAGCAGTCAGTGGTTTGGCACAAGTTTTCAGATATAGAGGCAGACTAGTACTGCACAGGTTTGTCTTTCTGCTCTTACACACTTAAGTGCAAGGCCCAATAATTAGGTAACATCATCAGGCAGACAAAAACAACTTTGTAGACAAAAAGCTTTCGTTTTACTGTGCAACAAATTAGTTATATGATGCCTTTAATAACTACTGCTTACATTTCTGAATTGTGACAAAAACTCTACGGCTCATTTGGATACTATAATACAAATAGCCTGTCTCAAATCTTTAATAACCAGTGTCGTCACTGTCCATATTTACAATACCATGTTCGGTTGTAGGCAAACATACTCAAACTCATGATGCAAGTATGCCATTATTTACAACAGCCTTGAGGTTCAGCTCCAGCTCTTTCTGGCCCCATATAGAATTATTTGGCCATATCCAATTAGAAGCCTTTCCTGCCTCTGAATCGAGCTCTTGTGTCTAGCTGTAAAAAAAAAAAAAAGGGTAGCATCAGCTCCCATGATTCAGCAATAAACACACCATAAACCAAATTTCAGAGTGTCTGTAAAATGTTAGTGACTTTCCTTATTTGAGTCAATGAGGCATGTTTAAAAAACTAACCAGAGCAAGTTAAGACTGGACTACTAACCATTGACCTTTTGCATTCAAAGAAAGACACCTGCAGGCCCTTGCAGTAACCCTCCTTCAGACACTCACTGGGCTTCTTGCCTTCCTGAAATCAAACATGATTTGTTGTTAATCACACACATGCAGCAAAGTGTGAAAAGTTTCCATTTGTTATACACATCACAGTGTGAACTGTGTAAAATTCTTTCTCTGCATTTAACCCATTCACCAAGTGAAGCAGTGTGTGGGGACGGTACATTACTCAAGGGTACCTAAGTGGTGCCACTGGCAGTCTTGCGATTCTAACCCATGACTTTCTGATCACAAGGACAACTCCTTAACCATCAGCTACTCCAGAAAATAGAGTAAGGGCTACTAGATTGCAGGGGCAACTCCCTAACCACTAGACAGCTGGTGGCCTAGTGGTTAGAGTTTTGCTCCTGCACTCAGAAGGTCGTTGGTTCTAATCTCAAGACTACTAGTGGCACCACTAAGGTATCCTTGAGCAAAGTACCGCCCCCACACACTGCTTCCCGGGCGCTTCCCTTTAGTACGACCTACCAGCAGCACTGATGGCAGTTACAGTCAATCAGATTTAACAAGCTAAATAAACGTCTCAATACATAAATAAAGTTTAAAGTGACAATAACGCATGTGACTTTGATGAATCGAGATTGCTGTTATTGTAAGTGTTGTTAGCCACAGCTAGCAGAAAAGTTACCTTCACAACGCAGTCATGTTGGAGCAGACAGGCTTTAAAATCCTCCCTGATTCCAGCACAAGCTCGACCGTCCTCCTCTTTGTCTTCGTAGTACTTGGGCATTGTTGTTCAAAACGCATTCGAGCTCAAAGTAAAGCCAGACTCCTGCCGTGTGAATAACAACAGGACACAAAACCGAGGCTAAGGGACGCTCAGCACTGCCATGGAGGCGGCCACATTTGTTCAACAATGCATTCTGGGAGTTCACGTCATTGCTTAGCAACGGCCTGTTAAACGTTTTGTTGTTTTATGTCTTTGTAAATACTACGTTTCACACCTTTTCATCGCCTAGTGTTTATTTTGTTATCTGCAAGAAAACGTAACAGATGAGTCAGACAGCCCTTCTGTCGGTGAATTGGGCTCAATTTCCACTCTTGACCACAAGATGCCTCCAATTCACCAGTTTCCTCTCTGTGCTGCAAGGGTGTCCCTTGAGGTCCAGTACGCTCTCATAAATTATTTGGGCAAAGGTATTGAGACACACCTGTTTTCAGGGTGTGGGCTAGGCCCCTTACTTCCACTGAAGGGCATTTTAATGCTTCAGAATACCAAGACATTTTAGACAACGCCATGCTTCCAACTTCATGAGCACAGATTGGGGAAAAGGCCCATTTCTATTCCAGCATGACTGTGTCCCAAGTGCACAAAGCAAGATCCATAAAGACATGGTTGGATGAGTTCGGTGTGGAAGAACTTGACTGGGCCACACAGAGCCCTGACCTCAACCCCATCCAACACCTTTGGGATGAACAGGAGCAGAGATTGCGAGCCAGGCCTTCTTGTCCAACATCAATGCCTGACCTCATAAGTGCTCACAAATTCCCACGGAAACACTCCAAAATCTCCAAACCAGTTGTTATAGCTGCAAAGCGGGGTCCAACTCCATATTAAAGTCTATGTGTTTGAAAACAATGTCATTAAAGTCCCTGTTGGTGTAATGGTTATGTGTCCCAATACTTTTGTCCATATAGTGTACATAAAATCAAAAGATCTGACAGAACATGACAATGCCCAGTCTTAAAATGTGTCCGAAATGTCAGTGACCATGAATAAAACAATGATTCATGTAGATGGACAGAAAAAGTGAAAACGGCAAAACATGAATTATCTCAAGTTTGATTTATTTTTGTACTGTCCATTCAAATCAATGTCAGCTGGAAACAAGATGCACAGATGAAGGCACATGAAAGTCTGGGATGCACCAGACAGGGGGAATCTTATTATGGGGTGAGGGGGTGGTAAAAAATGCTAAAAATGGGAATACTTAGCATATTCAGCAATATATCAAATCATGATGTGCAATGATTCATGGAGTTGGAAATGTGAAGCTTTAACCTGGGCTAGCCAAAAGGAATCCATACTACTGTGCCATCACTAGTCCAGTCTGTTCCTAACAGAATTATTGTCCCAGGCATGGAAACAAATGGAAACAAGACATTATACAGCACATTCACCGAGTACACTGTTACAGGTAATACGAGCAACTGCATTTGCCTGTCTTCAAAACTAGGAACTATTTATGTTTAAAAAGATGTAAACATATATTTTGACTTTACACAACAGACACATTTCGAGATTTCCCCCTTTCCAAATTCTTCCCTACACAGATATGTAATCGAAAGTGACATGCACACAATATCTTTCTCTGCTTGACACACCGACAAGCTAAATGTGCATACATACAGTAAATGGTCATACAATGGCATGATTTTTTAAGGTCAGCTCACATTTCTAGGAACCTTCTAGAAGATATATACAATCAAATGAGATGAGAGCACTTGGGAAATATGTACAGTAGTTACCCAACCTGACCTCTGTGTGGTCAGCCAGTAATACGGATGAAGCTAAATGTCAGAAACCATAGAATTCAAACAGTATCTATAGATAATGGCACAAACTTGCACCACTACTCTCACATCACTTTAAGTACTTCAGAAGTCATACACAACAGTAGGCTGAAGTAATTTTGCACTGTGAACTACTTAAGATTCATTTATCAGTTTACGCAAAATTCTACCCATTATATTTCTATGGTTTATGCATTTGTTCCTGCTCATAGCCAGCCCAAAGGTCTAAAAATAAAGGCAAGTCACACCCAGTGCCAGCTATTATACAGCAATAAACAGTAAGGAGACATTAAATAGTAATGATACAAGAGTATTGGACAGATGGCTGTTGACAGACATGACAGTGGACCGTTTGAAATGGAAAATGAAAACACAAATCAATGCATTTCAATAGTCAGTTCTTAGAGCAAGTGGCACATGTAATCCTGACATGTTTGGCTTTGAACATGTTAAGAAAACACATTCCTCTGAACAGGAGCGTGTCAAGTTAAAGCAAACAGAACAATTTTAGGTAGTTAGTTTCCAATCCAAGTCTGGGAACTCACTGCTCTCCACAGTTTAAGCATCATTTTTCCAACACACCCAATTCACATTCAAGTTGAATCAGCTCTGTTACAGCAAGGAAAAACTGAGCTAAACTGAATGCTGAACTGCAGATCACCAGGACTTGGACTGGGAAGTACTGCTTCTAATTCACAGTCCTTGGGAATCCTCAGCTTATTTACATCTTTGTTCTACTGTGGGTCACCACAAACCTGTTCCAGGTAACCAGACTTCTACAGCTTTATTACCTGGTTGAGGTTTCCTGAGGGGGAAAAAAAAGACCAACAAAAATGGTCTCGCTGAAGATTCTCAAGGACTGGCCTGGAACTTCTTATTTTAGTTACTCCTGTGGTTTTGACCACAGGGGTTTTGACACAGCGAGGCAGTCCCTTTCCAGTCACCTAGGGGACACTCAACATTAAGGCACACATGTGGGGGACCTGCACCCATTGGAACTACACAAAGGAAAAAAATAACATGGACCAGATTCTTCATTTTAAGTCACAATCATTAAAAAGTAAGTAGTTACTCTAAATATTTATCAAATGAAATATTTACTTCTACCAAACTTTTTTTTGTACTTTTCATAGCATAAAAAATAAAAAAATCTCTCTTTTACAAATGAAATTAAAGATTTATTTCCAATAAGTTAAAGTCACCTTCATAGATCGTCTAAATAATAATTATATATCTCCCTTCAGCTGAAAGGCTGTGGTTGATTGGTTTCTGCCAAAAGACACAAATGGAAGGAAAGCCTTTCCTGTTATACAGGGAAAAGCTTTGCAGTATGGTTTCTTTTCATTAGAAATTTGTTTCACAAAATATTTTGGCAAAGTAGTCATTACAACAAACTATTCCATGGACATAAATAAGTTGAAACAGCGTGCCTTGCCCTGGCACTTAAACGTGAGAGTTGAAAAACACCACTAATGGAGGTTAACTTGTCTTTAACACAAAATAACTCAACTGATTTCTCTTCTGACAACTTTGTGTAAAGTATAAAGCACTTAATTGACCCATGGTCAAAGTCATTTATAGTCCATAACGATACAGTACTTATAACATTCTCCTTCGGCATTTGCCTTCTCACCAGCATTACCGCACAATCCTGCACTCAATATCTTCATGATAGCACTGATCGCAAATCCTCAAGGCATAATTCCTCTGGTTACATTTCTTCAAAAAGCATCCTTTTTATACAGTAGTATTCACATTGACACACACACAAAAGAAGAAGATAAGATGACTTGACAAAAAGAGATCCTCAAAGGAAAAAGTAACCCGAGTGGAAAGTAACAAAAGAGAATTCACAAGTAAAAAAACAGGAGGGAGGAAAAAAACAGAAAAAGAGTAAGATAAAGGGATGAAGAGTTCATAAAAGCCAGCAATCCTCGCTGAGTGACACCATTATTGGCAGAATCCATACACTCTGATCTCGTCACTGTTGTTTAGGAATGCTGCAAGAGCTCATACAGCACAGCTGGGCCCGCAACCAGTGGAGGCCTACAGTTATCCGGCAACTCTCTTTATGTGGATCTGCAAGGAGAAATTGGATCATAGAATACAGACATTAGGAGCATGTACCTCTCAAATTAATGTGTTTGCAGTGAGTGTACAGAAAATCTATATGTTTAAATGAGGCTTTTTGCAGCCTAAGAACAGGGACAAGATGATATTGGCCAGAAATAGGGGTGGAAATTTTTAAGCACCCTCCCCCTGCATATGGTTACAATTAATCAAATAAACATTAAAAAACACTATAAAATAAATATACATCTTGATTTCTACACCCTCCATTATGGCTTTTCCCATCACAAGTAGCTAGTATAGTTAAACCAATTAACTTGTTTATTTTGCATTTTTTCCTAATTTCCTTCCCGATTTAGTTGAATCTAGATCTACCTACTAGCACGAACATCTGTTAAGTACCAGTGCATATTTTCGAACCTTTGCTAATGCAGCGTCAGTTCTGTTACATCAGCTAGTAGAAACTTGTACTGGCAAGAATCACAATTAGTGATGTTGGGGGAGAAAGAGGGCCATCATACTCACTCAAAGGGAGCAAAGCCAATTAGGCTCTCTTAGACTTCCAGGAATGGGTGGCTCATATGCCACTCAAGATTTCTAACCTACATTCCCATTTCAACCACAGAAAGCCTTGTTACATAGTTGATTATATTTGGATCAGATGTGTTGAAAGAAGAGAAAACACAAAAATGTACATGGGCTCTAGGACAGGCTTAGAAACCTATGCTTGCAGCCTATATGACAGGTGATGGAGGTCATCAAATCAAGACATGAACCCAGTTTCTGGCCCTAAATCAGAAATGATACTAGGTACCCAGTCAGTTACATCAATAGTTCAGTTAACTACCAGTTATTTCAAAAACTGGACTGAAGACTTCTGGTCTTTAGTGTTTACTTATCAGCAGCAATGTTTCATTCATAACACTGAACTTTTCAACAGAATGAAAATGTATGCGTAAGCTTATGTAAAAGTTTATTAATGCACTGATGAACATTTTTTTAAAAAGATAGAATCAATGCTTTCAAAAAAGCTATTCACTTGTCCACTAGGCAGAAAGTGCAGGACTGGCTAACCTCACTGATGATCGCCCACACAGCAGAGTCCTTTAGGACAGTGAGACGTACAGCAGCCACTGGGTTGAAGGCAGGGTCAACTGTGCCTTCAGCCACCCCTTTATTAAAGTCAGCTACAGAGACAGAGGGGAGAGGAGAGAGAGAGAGAGAGAGGGAGCGAGACAGAGAAAGAGGGGGTACGAGAGGGGGAATG
>JBBJLS010000002.1:11686275-11714878 GCA_037577275.1 Bryconaethiops microstoma
TAAAAATAAATAAGAATATAAGGAAATAAAAAAAAAGTAAAGAAATATATATGTATATATATATATATATATATATATAAAATAGAACAAAATAGGAAGTACAAATAAGTAGGAATATTGGAATATTTCCAAAATCGCCAAACTAAAGTTCTCATGGAACATTTCTGGAAAGTGACCAGGAATTTTCTACCCGTTTGCAACCCTAGGTATCAGTACCTGCCAAATGTTGTATGCTGCTTAAAGGGTCTATTTTTTTTTTTTTGTATCTTATTATCCCTCAGGTCTAGTTAAGATGTGGTTTCAGTTCTTTATAAGTCATTTCCTATATTAACCGAATGTAAATGATACATTTTGAAACAAAGTGTTTACTTACTACATAAAAATAAAAAATAAAAATTTAATGATATGGTCCCTTTAAACCAGGGGTGTCCAAACTTTTTGCAAAGAGAGCCAAGTTTGATAAAGTGAAGATGCCCAGGGGCAGTAGTTATTTTGACATTTTTTTAACCACAAAAGTTACATGAAAATACTCACTGTTATAAAACAATTTTCACTATTACAATTACCTTTATTTTTCAAATGGCAATGTAACTAAATATAAGCCACTCAGGCAGATGTGAACAACTCTAAAAACACAATTCTGCCTTACTTTCATATCTGGAGAGTGAGATAACATTGGGCAAACTGTATAGAACACCTTAAATTTCCATGAGTTTGATCAATATCTTTGCCTCATAAACATTTTAAACAGGAGTTTACAGTGGTCTGTTATCATTAAAGTTTAAAACAAGTGAATTTTGCCCTTGTCTTTTACAAGATCATTCATAAAGCAATAGTTTGTGTCACATCTACAGGTACATAACATCAACAGTTATAACCAAATCTTATTCAAGAGTTCAATTAAATAAGTGCCACAAGTCCAAGTTCATTAGTGTGGCTTTTAAATGTTAATAAATGACAGATGTTACCATTCAAAACACTTTACTTCAGATTGATCAAGGAACAGCTAACTTGCTGACACCAATTCGTTGCAGTCGTCATGGCAAAAATGAGTGGAGGGTTTGCGGCATGGATGCAGAGCCAGATAGCATTAGAATGGCCAACATTTGGTGGAGGGGGAACTACATTTTTAAAATTTTATGATTTATTTATTCTGACAAAGCTAGCGAGCCATAAATAACACATTATAAGACCGAAGTGTGTATGTGTGTACACAAACATTCATACTTTTCCCCCCAGATAAAATGAATACATGAATAAACAGAACATGAATAACATCTGTCTCTCACTTGAGCTAGTTCTATCTGGAGACTGTGTAAGATTTATTTTTATTGTCATATGTATGTTAATACAGGTTCGACACTAATGAAAGGTCTTGGATGAGGCACAAAATTTCAACTGTGTGGCAAGTCACAGCAGCTTGGACATAGGGACATGCAAAACGTGGCTCACTTGTCTCTCTCACACACACTCACACACACACTCACACACACACACACACACAACAGAGCACCATCTGAGGAACCTGCTTGTTCTTTCATGCAAAACAGAGCAACACTACAAAGCTCTGAAGATGAAAGTATACAGTCCCACCACTGAACTGCACCCAAAGCTAGTTTGCTTAATACGTCTAACTAAAAACATTCCTAAAACCAAACCAAAGTCATGTACAACCAAGTGAGCCTATGTTCAGAGGTCCCTCAATGCCAAGAGGCTAAGAGTGACTGTGTTAAAGAGATATTCACAAGTAAGGGCAGTCAACCACAGAGCTGGCAGACAGTTACTACACATCAAGAAGAAACTACAAGATATGCAAAAAGACCAGAAGTTTATACTCATGAAACGTCTCGGAGAATGAGTGCAGAAGAACATGAACCTAGATCAGCACTCCCACAACAAACACTGGACCTGTTTTCATAAAACACATGCATGCAAACAAGTTTTTTTTCCCTTATATGTATAGCCCACTGGCTATTCTAGCTAACAGAATAATGCAAGAGATATCAAGACAATGTTTACAAAGAGGAAAGTAGGAGGTGGTAGACACAAAATGGAATGGTGGACATGGAGGGTACAGTTGCAGTCCTCAGCAGAAAGAACAAAAGACCAAAAGGTAGAGGCTAAAAATGGCAGAGAGCAGGATAATGCATCCTCCTCACCCAAATCCCAGACTCCATCAGTGGATAAATGACCGAGAAAAACAAAATGAATTGCTTGATTTCAGCACCAACACTATAATATTTCTAAAATGCAATCCTCTTAGTATAAGTAATTTCAGAAAATAATACAGAACATAGTCATAAATGTAACTGCACGTTATTAATCCACGTTATTAATCCAAGCAGAGAGAGAGGTGGTCAGCTTTGTGTATGGAAACAAACTAGATGATCAACTGTTGTACACTAGCGCTCAGTTTTGCACAATATGGAATGTACCAGTGTGAACTTGTGAACTGTGTTGGAATATCTAGTACACAATTAGCTACACTACACAGCACTTGCATTAAATGACCTATAGTAAAACAAGCCTACAGAAAACATTTTTTATTCTTTATTCCAACATTTCAAAAGCTGAGACAATCGGGTAGAGGTGATGCTAGATTCTGCATCTACACAGTGGCCATTTCTTTCTTAAACGTTGTGTGTATCTATGAAGGGAATGTGGAAGGATGTAGGCACTTTGTACTCTAAATGACCATGCATTAAGCTACTTCCACACACATTTTCATTTTCCTACTAGCTTCATTGTCTTCCATACCGCAAGGTTTGGTGAAGCAAGGAATAATAATTTCAAGATATTAATGCCCAAAAAATGCTTTTTGGGCAATTTGAGAGTATAAAACCTATAAAATATATCAAGGGCCCAAAATAATCAAAAACATTAAAAGTGAGAAAAATGATTTATTTTTGGGACCCAAACACTGCTTAGCCTAAACAAACTCTGAACAAAATCAGAGAATCTGCCACTTTCCTGGATTTTGTCTGATTTGACATTAGGATTGCAGGTTTCACAGTATACCATGGCATGAAAATTCCTAGTTATCATAGCATGTACATTTATGTATTATTGGCATTCGAAAAAAATGCAACTATTTTGAACTATTTTGAGCATCCAGGAACATCATCAGATTAAATCCATAGTAAAAAGATTTGCTTTATTTTTTTTTTTTCCAAAACGAAAACCTTTTACTAATACTTCCACGAGTTTCATTAATTGTCATTGCTAAGCACAGTATTAAACAAAATTAACCAGTTAGAAATCATACCTAGACATCTCTTTTCATATCATGGCTTGGCATGTAACATATAACAAGGAATTTTACGTACATTGTGCAGCACCTTCGGAGGTTAAGCAAGAGAGTCAAAGAGCATGAAGACTGGGAGCAGTACACATAAGGACTAGACAACAGTCCAGTTCTAATGCCTAATATGGAGGAAGAATGTCAGGACGGCAGGGAATGCCACCGTAAGCAAACTCTCTCAATGGGCGTCTGTCAGACAAACTGAGGGTTTCTCTTTAGTTCGGGGGAGACGGAAGAAATTAAGCTATTACTGTCAGTTTCAAACTGACGAGTATGGGCATTTGCAACAAGAGAAAACATGCTGAGCATCTCAGGCCATAGGCGCCACTCCCCAATTCCTATGAACTTTGTGAAAGCAACATTTACTCAAAACCATTACAACCCACATATCTTTCTCGGTCAGACTCCACTGGTTCTCTCTCTCTCTGTCAGCAATAAATAAAAAAAAGTCAGAATCGCAGGGAATAAATATATGAACTGAGAGGTTGTAATTCTGTAATGTACATTAGAAAATTAAACATCCATATCAGTGAAGGTGCACAGTATGACAAAAATAAAACGTGTCTACAGCTTTTTTGATGCTATATAAAATGCATCAAGATATGTAGTGTTCACTTTAGTTTGAAATGGTGACACACACCATAAAAACGGAGGTCCCACATTTAAAAAGGCCATGGAAACATATTCAATTCAACAATTGAAAGAACTATTAAAGAAGGAACAGGACACATCAAAATGATAACATTTTAGAAAATAAAATAGTGGCACAATGGACAAACATACAATCAGCTGTCTGTTACTATGCAGTTGCTATAACTGGGTGTTGTTGTTGACAGGCTCACTACACAGCTCCAGAAAAAAATAGGACACCACTACTAAAACCTAAACAGGTGCAAGTATTGAACTGAACAGCTTTACCTTAGTTTTTAAGAACTGCTGACAATATTTCTTCTAATTTCCAAATAAAAATATTGTTCTTTAAAGCAGCGGCCACCAAGCTTTTTTGTGCCATGGACCAGTTACATGTAAAATAATATTTTCACAGACTGGTATAGATACAACTAAAAACAAAGTGCGTTTGTTTTTTACTAATTTTTGCTAGCTTGTGGGCTAAATTTCTGATGTACCGTATCATGTAAATGAGCATTTTATTTCAAAATAAAAGATCTTTCAGACTCTGATAATCAAAAAATATTTTGATTCTGCCTTTCTGTGTGGCCCGGTACCAAACGACTCATGGACCAAAACCAGTCTGCGGCTCGGTGGTTGGGGACCTGCTTTAAAGCATTATTTTAAAGGAAAGGTCAATACATCAAACTAGAAGAAATGATGCAGTGTTTACAGAACGTAAATAGTTCAAAGGAAACAAATCTCTTGTTCACTCTCAAATAAAATGGCAATAATTACCTTTGATGTACTTCTAGTAGTGTTTTGCCATTCAACTGGTCACATTGAAAGAGGAGAGAACTGATTACAGCAGTGTGGGTTTTTTTTTTATACTTTTCCTCTTTAAATAAGATTTGATTCAGGCAATCATCTAATCCAGGGGTCACCAACATGGTGCCCCCAAGGACCACATGAGTAGCCCACAGATCTGTTCTAAAAACAGCACAACTCACCAGTGAGCAGCATATTCAAATTTAATTTTATCCTGCTATTCTTCTTTAATCACATTTGCATTTATATAGATTTGAAAATGAAAAAAAAAATTAAGCATTTAAACATGTTTAGATAAGTTTAGGTAAACTCTTGTGTTCTAGTGTATTAAACTGGTAGGCCAAACTGGTAGCCCTTTGTATGGCTCAGTACCCATGAAATAGCTCTCAGTTTCAAAAAGGTTGGTGAGCCCTGATCTAATCAGTACTTTATATAGCAGAATGAGGTGCTTGTGTAGAAATTTAACAGACACTGATATGGAATGGTCGTCATACACATAGAGATGCTGATCTAAAAATATATTGCAGTGGTCTCTAATTTCTGGAGCTGTATATTGATCAAAATCTGTCTTTTTATGCTCAGTGTTTTAAAAGTAATGACCATATTTAACCTAAGAAAATCATACTGTAATGTAACACATCACAATAAGGGTAACGGTTGGGTCATGCTGCCCAACAGTAAAGTCAATACTACTGGGCAATATCACTCTGTCGCCCACCAGAAAATGCTTTACTGAACAGCATAGAAAAAAATCTGCCCTTGTATGAGTAAACTAAAAATAAGTCCTCATGTTCTTAACCACATATCATCTACTGATGAGCTCTGTCTTTCTTTCCGTAAAGCCCCAATAGCATTTGCTTTTACTATTCAGTCTTCCTGCTTACTGTAGTTAGAGAGAGCAACGTAACCTAGCTCACCATATTAGTCTAGGCTGCGGAGAATATGGACCGTCTCTTTCTTCCTTCTTCTCCACACGCACTAACCAGAAGACTGCACCCTCCCTCCCATGCTTCTTATCTTCTCTCTATGTGCAGGATAATGACGCCTTTTACCAGTCAGCTATTTTTGGCCCATTGTGTGCTCCGAACACCCTCAGGATGGAGACTGTGCAAGAGAAATCCACCCGCAAACTAAGAAGGGCTAAACAAACATTGGGTGGAGTTCATTGCAGTTGATGCTGTAGAAAAGCATCAGACTAGCATTAGTGCACAGCAAAAAGTGGCATTTCATACAGTGAGCACCAGAAGGGTGGCATGTAAGAGCTATTGTAGAGTAGCACTGACCCTGGCCAACAAGAACACACACTGCTGCAACCACTGTTTGAATACATTTATCCAAACAACACCTCTTTTGAACAACTGACTCAGTCCCACAAGCATTTCTTTTGGGATGTATGCAAATTCTTTCACTTCCTTGAATGACAGTACATCATGGGTTTATTCATTCCAACTGAGAAATCATCAGAAATAAACTCAGAAAGGTTTAGTAAATTCAACTGCCTTGCATTAAGACCCCGGACATTAAAAAAAATACTTAGAAACAAATCCCTACAGGCCAGTATGAAGATCATTACAAGAAAAATGAATTACTTTTAGGAATAATTAATATCATAAAATAGAAGAATAGTCTTTGTCACTGTTGCAGGAACAATCAAAAACAGTTTGGTAGCTCTTAGTGGCAGCATAATAATTAAGAAAATAAATAAGTAGAGAACTTTAAATGTAAAATGTAAAAAAAACAAAAAAAACAATAAAAACTATATATAATTCAAAATGCAGCAGTAGTCAGCTCATATACAATATAAGGTGCAAAGTGGAGTCTGTGGACTTGCTCTAAGAATAGATATTATACAAATAGTTACATTGCACAATCATGTAAGTGAATATTGCACAGTGTCATGAATTGGGGAGGGGGCATAGTTGACTGCCTGAGGATAAAAGTTTTTTTTATTTTTTTTTTTTTTATTTTTTTTTTTTAAAAGTCTGTTGGTCTTTGACCTGAGTGACCTGTAACATCTTCCAGAGGGCAGAGGGGAGAAAAGTAAGTGTCCGGGGAGTGAAGGGTCTTTAATGATGTTGCTGGCTTCCCGCTGGGAAGCCTGCCAGTGTAAATGTCTCTAAGGGGGAGGGGAGGGGACGGGGGGGATGTGGGTTAGTGTGGTCCCAATCACCGGCTCTGCCGTTCTCGCCACCTGTTGCAGGTTCTTCCTGTCCTCCGCTGTGCAGCAGCTGTACCACACTGCACACCAGTAGGTCAGGAGACTCTTGATGGTGGAGCAGTAGATGTTTGGGGGTGGTGGGCCTGAAGCAACTTTCTAAGAAAGTACAGCCTTTGTTGTGCCTTCCCCACTTGGTGAGAGATGTTTGGGGACCAAGTGAGATCAGAAGAGATGTGGACCCCAAGAAGCTTGAAGCTCTCCACCCTCTCTACCTCTTCTCCATCAGTGTAGAGGGTGGAGTGCTCAGACTGCTTTGATCTTCTGAAGTCCATGATCATCTCATTGGTCTCGGCCATGTTCAGGTCCAGGTTATTGTTGTCACACCATCACTTCATGTGCTGGACCTCCTCTCTGTAGGCTGATTCACTGTAGAGGATGGTGCTGAGGACGCACCTCTGTGGTGTACCTGTATTTAGGATGAGAGTGGAGGAGGTATGGTCTCCTATCCTTACGTTCTGAGGTCTGTTGCAGAGGAAGTTCTGTATCCAAGTGCACAGTGTGTTGCCGACGCCCAGGTTGCTCAGATTCTGAACCAGTTTATGGGGTTTTACAGTATTAAAAGCAGAGCTAAAGTCCACAAACAGGATCCTCACATAAGTGTTACTGTTGTCCAAGTGTGTGAGGGCTGTGTGTAGAGCTGTTATTATTGCATCCTCTGTACACCTGTTTGCCCTATATGCGAATTGGTGCGGTTCGAGGTCTACAGGAACAGCAGCCTTAATGTGTGAGAGGATGAGTCTTTCAAAACACTTGGTGATGATGGGGGTTATAGCCACTGGGCAATAATCATTCAGGCAGCTCTGTGTTCTTCTTGGGCACTGGAATGATGGTAGCTGACTTAAGGCAGGTGGGGACTGTAGACTGCAGTAGCGAGAGGTTGAAGATGATGGTGAAAACCTCCAATAGCTGGCCTGCACATGCCTTAAGCACTCCTCCTGTGACACTATCCAGCTGCTTTCCTCGCATTAACTCTGTGCAGGGTGGTTCTGACCTGATGCTGCTGCAGCTGGATGGGACGTCGAGTCTCTCTGGAAGAGCAGGGTAGGTGTGCACCTCTCTGTTGTCATGGTCGAAGAACTGGTTCAGGGTATCAGGTGCAGTGCTGTCTGAGGAGTTCGCAGATGTGTGGTTGTCTTTATAGCCGGTGAGAGTCTTGATCCCCTGGCACATGTGCCTGGAGTTTTTGCTGTTGAAGTGCTTGTACTTGCGCTTTGCCTTTTTGATGCCTCTCATGAGGGACTGACATGCTTCTCTGTAAGCCTCCTGATCATTTGACTTCAAGGCATTATTGCGAGCTCTGAGCAGGGTCCGCACCTCGCTGTTGAGCCAAGGTTTCTGGTTTTGTAGGCAGTTGTTAGTGTAGACCTGATCCAGAGTGCTGTTTTCTCTCGTCGGAAAGTTCACCTTCTTGTAGAATCTCAGCAGGTTTGCATGATTGTAGTCCCCTGCTGCGATTATGAAACAGTCTGGCTGCACCGTTAACTGGTGGCTGATAGAGTACTGTAGAGTCTCCACGGCTAACTCAGCGTTAGCTTTCGGCGGCACGTAAACTGCGATTATCGCAACCGATGCAAGCTCTCTCAGCAGGTAAAAAGCTCTGCACTGTATCACCAGATATTCAATGTCCAGACAGCAGTGGACGTCTTTAATTATGGCGTTAGTACACCAGTTATTTATGTACACACACAAACCTCCTCCAAGTTCCTTACCGGACTCGTTGGTCCTGTCCACCCTGAAGTTAGCATAGCCAGTTAGCTCGATTTCAGCCTGTGGGGTCCGAGGGTCCAGCCAAGTCTCTGTTATCACCAACACACAGTAATCCAAGCAGCGTGATGTAATCCGCAGTCGTAGCTCATCCATCTTGTTGTTGAGTGACCGTGTGTTGGTGGGAAAAAGACTTGGGCTGGCCATTTTGTGGGGGTTAGCCTTTAGCCTAACTCTCAGTCCCGCTCTCTCCCCCTCTTCTGTCTCCTGTTCCTCTGGCCCTTGCGACACTTCAGCAGGGGGATGGTTAGAATATTGGTCGCAGGCCTGCGGATCTCTGGTGGAATAGAGTCCCAGCGGCTGTCGTTAAAATTTTGTTGGTAATTGTAGTCCAAAATGGTGAGCAGTTCAGACCTGCTGTACTGTATGTGTGCGACTGCCGCTTCGTTAAGGAAAAAGTGAAAATAAAGAGTGCAAAATAAAAGAAATCTGACACATTCTGAGGAGCACCAGGCTGCTGCAATCGCTCGCATCGCCATCTTGGATAAAATGCACCAGAATAAGTCTACTACAACAAATTACCCCAAATTTGCTGTCCATCATAATCAACTGACACGATTTGCTCTAGAGAACATTAAACTTTCCAGTCAAGACAAGACACAAAAAAACAACCAGTCTTCTCCATGTAAAATCACTAAACTTGAACCAAGTAAAGCTAACCATTTCCAGCTTATACTCTCTGCAGGTACCTGCTTATTGATGTACTTGCAGTCTCTTATCACACCATACTTCTCCAATTTTCTGTAACAGCATCAGTTAACAAGCATCTGCCAGACTCCAGGTTGTAATCAGTTATCATCTCTAACAGACTGTAAGCACACTCAGCATTTGTAAAGGAGCATAATAAATTAACTCTACTTTAAACTGTTAACAAGAGACCACTTTTGTCCATATCAAGTACTCAATACCTTCCAGTTTTTATATAGTTCTAACATTACAGTAACATGAATGAAGAGTCTAGCAGAGGAAAATATAGTGAGGAAAAATACAAAGTGAGACCAAAGCAACAAATATTGAAGACGATGTGATAAAGAGAATGTGGACAACATCTGAGGTTTAACCATGCTGACCTGAACATGAAATGCAACAAACGTACATATGATTGCTTACTTAATAGGATAGGTCTAGTTTTTTGTTTTGAGAAGTGTCATAACTCATGACCTGTCTGCAGACACAAACATCCGATGTTTATTTTCTACACAATGATTACGGTCAAATACAATTTTCTGAGGTATCTTTCCTCTATACCAAAATGACAGAACTGTAATAAACAATGTATAACAGAAATATGCAGGGGATGCCAAATAAGATTACCCTGTCTATAATGACTGTGATTACACAGTGTTTATAATATTTTTCCCCTCACTGTTATTTGGTTGACAATATCATACACTAAGACTCAGTAGTACCAACTAGTAAATAACTTCAGTGCAAAAATCCAGCTCTTCACTGGCTGATATCTTGTGACTTGATGGTTCAAATTTTACTAAATATGACATGCAGCAATACCACATTTTTGGAAGCATGCTAAATCGTGTGAAATTACATCCACAGACAGTGCTGAATCTGACATATGTCAATGTCTGAACAACAGTTTAAGCCAAATTATTTTAATTTGGTAAATTTACAACTGACCGCATTTGTTCACTTCTTCTAAAACTCCATGCGGCTCGCTAAATGTCAGTACAACAAGATACCAAATGTTTTCCTGTGCCCTTCTGAAATGGTTTGGTCCATCAACAAATAAAAATGTCTGCAGCTATGCCACACTCACCCTCACACTCTTTCAGCAGTATAATGCACCCTGCCACTCTGCAAAAACTGTTCAGGAGTGGTTTGGCCTCCAAAAGTCCTAAAACTACATCTGATCAAGTCTCTGTGGGATAAGCTGGACAATTCAGTCTGATCACAGAGGCGCGACCTCACAGCTTTAAGGATCTGCTGCTAACATCCTGGTGCCAGATACCACAGCACACCCTGAGTTCATACCTTGATGTGTCAGAGCTGTTTTGGCATCATGTTATTTTATGTATATTCATACAAAATAACTATTATACAATATAACTGCTGCTGCCCTGTGACACATCTGGGCACATGCAGTCCAAAATTTCCCCTGTGGGGCGTCTCGAGTGTGCTCGTGTTTTTCGTTTTGTCCTTCTTACAGCCCTGTATTTTGTTTAATGCAAATTTAATTACTGTATTTACCTGCATATACCAAAGAAAATGACAGCGCATACCAAAAAAAAATCCACATGCATGAATTACAATATTGTCTATACAGGGGGAACATCGGTATTTTACATTCTAGCACTGCGGGAGTTCAGCGTACACTGTACAGTACGAATACGGGATTACCTTTACATTTTCTTTTTTATGGGTAATGTATTAAGCTGATTTTAAAATGAAATTAAAGTGTTTTGGGAGCACATTTGGTGGCATATTTAGGGTTTACACCACAACATACACACATACATATATAGTCTTAGGCACCTATGAAAATTGTTTGACCATAAGAATAAACTCAAACAAACAAGAAAGCAGTAAAAAAGTATCAAGATTTGCTTTTTTCTGAAAAGGAATTAATATTTTGTGAGCTGGTTAGAACAACACAGGTTTGGTTTCAGATTTCTGCTCATTGCCTCCAGTCATTGTGTGGATTTATAAAATTCCATAAAGCAGCACCTAAAACCAATCTTTACTGTAATAATGTTAATTGTATTTATTGTAATATTAATGTTTTAAAACTAACGTAACACTACTGTCCAGTAGTAAACAAGTTTTAAGTATAATTTTCCCAGGTGCCTAAGACTTTTGCTCAGTACTAATTCTGTGTATTCATGCTGTAGTAAACATTTGACAAAACCCCTATGTCTCCAACCTTACAGGAGAAGGCAAACAGCATCCTTAATTTATAATGCACGTTAGCACTTTTCCAACCTTTGTCAGTCCACTCAACTTTTCAAATGAAGTGAAACGCTGACTGGCATTTTCAAATATACCTTAATGTATACTAAAATCCATAATCTTTGGAAACAGCTCAAATTAAAGTGTTATGAAGGTGTAAAAACGTAAAAAAAAATAAATCTAAAAATTAAATCTAAAACTTAAATCTTGCAGCTAGCAGACTGCTGTTTAAAAGAATACTTGAAATGTTCTACTGGAATTTAAATCGGTTGATCTAACTCTTTGATAAATAGTACTTTTCTGACAATACGCCTGCAAATATGGAAAATTATTTACCAAAAAGTCTTCTGCGACACTTTGATAAGGACTGATTCATCAACTTCTTATCACTTCTTATTAAGATATGACCAGACCATTAAAAGTATACACACCAATACCAGAGTTTAATTTGTATATCCACCCTGTTGCCTGAAAGCAGCGCCAGAGTGACTCATAAAACATAAACAAAAGTCTGGATCAGTTTCTATGTCCACCATTAGAAAAACTCCAGACTGTCCCATTTTCTGTACCGGAGTTCTCTTTGGCAGACAGAAGTGAATTTACTAACAGATCCTCACCCGTCAACTGATTTAGCTTTGTGAACAATATAGACACCGAACATCTAAGACACTAAAAAACACTTAAAAAAAAAAAAAAAAAAAAAAAAGTCACTGTATTTCTTTTGAAAGTTAACAGCAGAAATGTGAAAATGTGAAATCTGAGACTAGGTACTTACTGATCATTTAATTTTCCTAAAACTATTATCTCACAGGCGGCAAAGTCCTTTAATAACAATTTATATGTTCTTATGTGAGTGACGATGTAGTCCAGCTGGGTGTGGGCTGATAAAGTTATGGAACTGTTAGTTATTGATTAAAAGGGATATAAAAGCACTAAAAGCACTGTAAAGTGTTTTACCGTAACCTTTTAAAGATGAGAAAAAAAGCACTTGTAAAAGATGTTATTAAACACGTAAAATACCCCCAAAAAAAGACATTTTGTTTTTACATGTATAGTACCCTTCACAAAAGAACTATTAGAAACCACCAAAAGACCAAATTTCCTTTCTATTTATTGCACTTTCAGACACAAAAGCAAAAAATAAATTTAAAAAATGCAATGCACATCCAGAAAATGCAGAAGTGAAAAATTGTTGCTATACAGTGATGAGCATGGGACACCAAGAAAAAAGTTCATTATTCTGGGAACGCGTTCCTGAAGGAATGTGAAATGAGATCACTTTTGCCGTCTGATAACAACAACATGCAATTCACAATCAAGCAACATCATAGTTGACTGCCCTGACATTATAAAATATTTGTAGACACCTGTTCTTTCAACATTTATTCTGAAATCAGGGTATCAGAGCGTTTGTCCCCTCTTTGCTGCTGTAATAGCCTCAGCTCTCCTTAGGAGAGTACAGTAGAAGGTACTGATGCTGGATGATGAGTTCTGAATGACAAATACCTTTCAGATTCATCCCCAGGGTACGGCATGGAGCTCCAGCACTACAGAGAATGCATTTTCACTGCTCTACAGTACAGTACAGTACAGTACAGGGGCTTTAACACCCCTACAGCTGATTCTTGGCACAGGGCATGGAGACCTAAGTCTCATGTGTGGCTCCTCTGGAGCATCCCTTTCTACTGGCAATACATTTCCATAGAGATGTACAAAACCTGTGTCAACAATAGGTGCATGCTAAACTCATTCAATACAACAGGTGTCTGAATACACTACATGGACAAAAGTGTTGGGACGTCTGACCATTACACAAGCAGGGACTTTAACAACACTGCATTCATATACAGGGGGTCCTTGAGTTACACCACAGATCCGTTCCTTCGACAGTGATGTAACCCGAATTTTGGTATAAGTCGAAACACACCCTAACCTAAGTCACTTACCTATCCTAACACAGGTGTAAAATCATAAAAACAAAACTAAGCCACAGAAAAATAAAAGGAAAACACCCTCACTCATACGCTGCGTTTCTGCGTATTCTTCCACCACGCGCAACCAAACTAGTTCGCCTATGTAATCCATAAGTACAAGGCTAATGGTGTAAACCGAGTGTGAGTGAGCATTGTAAACATGAAATGTTGTATGTCGAGACTGTTGTAACTTGAGGACCCCTGTACAAGATCTTAATATGAAGTTGTTCGACCCTTTGCAGCTATAACAGATTCCACTCTTCTTGGAAGGCTTTGCACAAGATTTTTGGAGTGTTTCTGTGGGAATTTGTGCCCATTCGTTCTATATAGCATTTATGAGCTCAGGCACCGATGATGGATGAGAAGGCCTAAGTCGCAATCTCCATTTTGGTTCATCCCAAGTTGGATGGGTTGAGGTCAGGGCTCTGTGCCTAACTCCAAGTTCTTCCGCAACGAACTCATGCAACCATGTTTTTATGGACCTTGCTTTGTGCACTGGGACACAGTCATGCTGAAATAGAAAAGGGTCTTCCCCAAACTGTGTCCACAAAGTTGAAGCATGGCGTTGTCCAAAATCTCTTGGTATGCTGAAACATTAAGATTAAGCCCTTCACTGGAAGTAAGGTGCGGCTAGCCCAACCCCTGGAAAACAGGTGTCCCAATACTTTTGTCCATTGACTGTATGTTAGGACCTACAGTGTACTTTATTTTTTTACTTACCTTTTCCATTCTGCCAGGCCGTGTACCAAGACAAACTGAGAAAAGAGGTGAAGAAAATAACTGCAGTGGCAACAGTTCCATTTCTGAGCCTCATCTCATTTCAGCGCCTGCACACGGGCTTCTCTCTCCGGAGGAGAGGCTTGCACTCCGGGCAGGACAGGCTCCCTCCTCCTCCTCCTCCTCCTCCTCCTCCCCTCCGAGCAGTGTCTAGATGCTTCTTCCCTACCAAAAACCAGTCTGTGCCTCCCAGTCACGGAGAGAGTCAGAGGGGATTCAGGGTCTCAGATCATCACGACTGGCTGGAGTCAAGTGATGGAGCAGCTGCACTTTAGTCCAGAAGACAGGTTCCTCTTCAACTTCTGTCCTGAGAAAGAAAAAACGAGCAAGGAGAACAAATTTACTAACTCAGGCTATCCTTACATATAGTTAAGCAGCAACAGAGATTAAGTTTTCAGGGCTGAGAGGAGAAGAGACCTGTTTTGGCCACCAGTGTTAATCTGACAGTCTGAGGCTAGCTGGCTCCAACAGCTAACATTAGCTAAAGCTAGTTAGCCTTCCCATCACCTGTGTTACCAACCAGCTATCCAGACAGGGGCACAGCTAAACTTAACAAATTAAACACAACAAGCTTGTAGAAATGGAGCTATTAACGGAGAAATAACGTGTTTAACTGTGTCCCTCCATATTTATCATACAGTCCTCTCGCTAACTCCGCTAGTTTGTCGGAGCCCAAACATTTCAGACACAACAGGCGTGTTTAAAATAAGCCACAGTTCAAATGAACAATGACATAATCAACTTTTCATACGTACCTTTATATCCAGCAGAAACCCCACTCGTGAACTCTGGGCTCCAATGAAAACAGCAGACCTCCTCATGTATTTCTGTCAGACTGTGAAAGCTCGTACTGGAGACTGAACCCAGGACAGCTACTAATGGTGAGCTCTCAATCAACCTACACTCTCACTCACACCGCCCTCACTGACGGGATTGGCTGAGATCAGGCCTCACAAATCACGTCATACAAGACCGGGCCCTCACACAGCAGCACTCGGACACACCAACACCCTGAAACACTCATTTAAACAGTCTCAGAGCTGCTACACCTGCTGTCCTGCAGTTACAATGATGTTCCCTAGCTTTAATAGTAGTAGTAGTAGTAATAATAATGATGATCGTCATCATAATCGTCGTCATTATTATTATTATTATTATTATTATTATTATTATTATTATTATTGTTGTTGTTGTTGTTTGTTTTTATTATATTTATTTTATTTATAGGAATCCACAGGCTTTTGAAGACGTTTCACCACAAGATCCCCTTTACTGGAATCTGCCATTTCTTCTTCTGAAGGTAGCTTCAAGGGTTCAATTATGCACGTAGAAAAATATTTTCAACAGAGAAGATGGATGCCTGATCCACCTGTAGATCTGGAATAGTGAAGAGATAAAACTAACAAAGGTGATTTAACTGGTCAGATTAATCAGTGGTGGCATCTAAATATTAAGGTCATTATAATAATTTTTATTATATAGCAGCTTTCTCAAACTCAGGGTCGCTTTACAAAATAGTTCAGACATAGAACGAGAAACAGCATTTAACAGACAGTGGTCGGCAAAACTTCATAGCAAATTACAACACAGAGTATAATTGCAGGAAAGAACAAATAGAAAGCAGGATCAAGAAAGCCTGAGAGAAAAGATTTAGTTTTTATTTGGGTTTTGAAGGAAGCAAGAGAAGAAGCATTGTGAAGGTTCAGTGGTAGGGGGTTCCATAGTTTGGGAGCCACAGCACTAAAAGATCTGCCACCCACTAAAGACATTTGGGGACCAACATTTAAGTACCAGCATTCATATATCATTCATAATCTCATATTCAAGGTGCGTCAGTTCTTAATTTCTAAAAAAAATGTGTTGTGTTAATCTAGCTTCCCACAATAAGGCACAGTTGTGGTTCTTAATTCTAGTATAATATTCCAAACTGTTGACCATTGCGATCGGATCTAGAAAGACGAAAAATCACTTGTGTCTAAATTGCTGCATTTGTATTTGAACGCTAGTGGGCAGACTTGCTCATTAAATAAACTGACTAGTATTTGGCCTCAAACCAGACTGTACACACACACACGTGTATGTGTATTTGTATAGACATGGACAGAGATCTCATATAGTCTTTGCATCAAAAACAAAGTTTTTCTACAGTTCAGCAGAGTCATGGTTAATGCTGGTTTCTACAGTTCAGCAGAGTCATGGTTAATACTGGTAAAGAGAACACAGCTGTATCTTAAATTTAGATTAATATTCTAATCGACTTCATGTAGTGTGTATACCAATTGTAAATATGTCACATTTCAAGGTTCAAAAGGAAAACCCCTTCCTGGCCTGTCAGTGGAGCAGTGACAGTTAGTGGAAAAATCATAAATTGAGACAGAATGTGAGAAAAGCAGATTTTGGATTGTACGCTCTGTGACACTCGTGCTTTGTTTTACGGGTGAGATCAGAAGTCCACCTTGTAAAGCACAAATTCAGGATCCACCCTTGTTCTTATTGTAGCAGTTTATAATAATTTACACATTATAAGAATTATTTTACAGACAGGTGAAAGTATATTTACTGGCAATATAACATTCAAAAACGTTATAAAATTTGACTCAGTAACTATTCTTGTAAAAGTATGGTGTTCCTAGCACAATTTAAAATAAACAGGGCAAAAAAAAAAAAGGAGGGTTCTTTATTTTAATGTATTTTCAGTCTATTTTTATGAGAAGCCTAGTGGAATATATAATATAATTTACACACACACATATATATTTATGCAATTCCAACAAAGGGACCCTTAAAAAATATTTGCCCAAGAGGGTGGACCAAAATTGACACACAATGCTGCAAAAAGCTAATTACTTCTTACTGTGGACATCTCAAAGCTGTATCTACCAACAGCTTTGAAACAAAGTACTAATGTTTTCATTTCTGGTGTCAGAATATTTTTTTTTTTTCATAATTATGAGTAGGAATACATACTTATTTGTTAATGTTTATAAGTAAAAATCAGAAGACGTGTCTGAATGTGTTTCCCTTCACTGTGCGAGGCTTTCACTAATTGGACTAGTTTAACTGGATAGACTGACATAATTTCCTTTCTCTATAGCACAGAGAAAGCAGTGTGGTGGTGTACAAGTAGACACAAGGAAAATGTATTATTCAGCTTTGAGAACACACACACACTTTTTTTTAATGACATCTCATTTTTTATAGTTTGATATGTGAACTTTATTATACAATATATTTAAAGTGCTGTAATACAAAGCCTTTGTATAAATGGCTGATTTATTATTTTAAATTTCACTCAATATACCTCTAATACATAGCTTTATCTAATTTTCATTTATGCAGTTTCTGAACCACTTATCTTAACCAGGGTTGCAGAGGGGTGCTGGAGCTTATCACAGCATTTATGGGACGAAATGGGAAGAAAAACCCTGGGCAAATCGCCAGTCCTTTGCTGGGCAGACACATAAACACATTCACAAGGTTCATTTAGCATCTCCAATTCACCTGACATACAGGGACTGTGGGATGAACCCCACGCAGACACGAGAAGATGCAAACTCATGCAGAAAGGACCCTGGCCCGCCCAGACCCATATTACTGTGAGGCGATAGCGCTAACCATGGCAGCACTGTGACACCCTCATATAATTTTATGATCCATAATATTGCTTAAATAAATCTGAATTCATTATTAATATATGCAAAGGTCTGCTTAATCAATATTCCGGAAGTATGTTACAACATTATAGTGTGGTAAACCTGAGACATACCCTACATTATAGAAGAAAAGGGCTGTGCGCGCTGGATGGGGGTTATAAGGCCCTTAAATGTATACATATATACCTATACATAACTCTTTCACACTCCATCTCTTTATCTCTATTCTTCCCTCTCCCCTGCTCACCCACACAGACACTCTTTCTTTGTATACCAGACAACTCTAAATGATTTTCAGCACTTTCTGAAACTTAATGATCTTGCTTTTTTTCTCTCTCTGTCTCTCAGTCCATAGTTTTGTCACTCCATGCCAAAGATTTCCTCTTTGCCAGCTCCATCCAGGAAGGTTGTCCACTGTCACTGATGGACTGGAGAGGTGGTGGTGGTGGTGGCGGTGATGATGAAGGTGAAGAAGATGATGGTTGAACTGTTCTCTTTGACCATCTGTCCTCTCTTTCCAGCCTCATGGGACCAGGGAAAACTGCTGATTCTGAAGTAGCTATAGAGTCAAGTATGAACATACAAAAGTAGAATTCCTGTCAATAATTATTTATGCATATGTTCCCATACACACATACATACACATGTATATGTGTACAGGATCATATGCCCATGAGCAATCTTGTTTTCACAACTATATTTTCTGTACCTGTGAATTTGCTTGGACTGGACATGGCTCTAAACGCAGCCAGAGACTGAGGATGGGGTCGGGACTCTGGTGTAGATTTTTGTTCTTCTATCTATTAACATATAAACATAAAGCATATAAAAATCATGAAATGTGAGCAAAAAAACAGGTCCCGGTACATATTAAAGTAGCATGTTGTCATTACAAAATCTGTCTAACAAATTTAACGTTGAATTAAACATTCTTTTATTTCTTTCATGTCTGTCGGATAATACATCTAATACTGTTCACACAATGTAAAGTGCAGTTTTCAAATAATGTTAAATAAATGATAAACTGGGATATGGAGGTTTTGTTATAATAGCACTTACGTGTATTGAACTTATATTTTAAACACAAACATTCATTTAAAAAAAAAACAATAGGTTCACCTTGACTGCATGAGGTGTTCGATTTTCCCATCGTTCTGTGAGTAAAGCTTTGCTTCCCAGCCCTCCTGCACTCTGTGCTGTACCTTCTTCAGGGTCTTTTCCTTGGGACAATGGTATCCGGTTAGATTTCCCTAAAGGTGTGGAGGATACATCTTCACCAATCTGAGACCTGGGCTGTGAGAATAGAGAGACTGATCCTTGAGACATCTGATGAGATGGTAATTTGGGGCTTGAAAGATGAATCCTAGTGGGTTGAATTGTGTGCAGGTTAGATTGTGTGGTTGACTGAGCCTGGGTTAGTGGCTGAGATATTTGCTGTTCTGTTGTTTGACTGCTGAATGGGATGGTAGATGTGTATGACGCTGTTAACTGCACTGGTTTTGTGGGAGAGTGAATGGTTGCTGAACTAGCTGCAGGCGATTGCCCTGTTCTGGCACTAAGCTGTGTTGTTTGTGCCTGACTGGTGCTTGAAAGACTCTGCTTTAAAGAGAAATTTGCTACTCCTGATTGACCTGTAGTTGGCTCAGTTGGTCTGATGGAAGACTGTGTGACTGGGGTTTGGGTTGGATGTGTTGGCTGAGTAGAAATAGTCTGTAGTGGCCTGGCAGAAGGTTGTGCAGTTGATAGTTGATGAATAGGCTTTGTAGGTCCTGCACTGGGCTGTAAAGGTGATGTCGTAGTTTGGGGCTGTGAAGGAGCCATATTTGTTGATCGCGTAGTTGTCTGTAGGCTTGCAAAATCAGGCAATCTGCTTGTAAACAGCTGCTGAAGGCTCTTGGTCTTTTCACGGGCCATACTCATCCAGGACAGCTCAGAGGAAGCCTCTTCTTTAACAGCAGAAGGTTCTTTAACAGCAGTAGGAACAGGGATATTCTCCACTGAGCACACCTGTGTGACCTCTTTAGTTGTCAAGGGCACTGGAGTGCTCTCTTTAGGAACTGAATGTACAAGCTTAGTGCCTTTAAAAAGTGAAGAAGGCGGCTGAGCTGACGTCCCCAAATCTGTAAATAAATAGTAAGACATCCCTTTAGTGCACATAAGGAAAAAGATTTGCAGTAAACCAGAATATGGAAATAAGAATTTCCTTTTATTATGTGTATTGCAGACTTTAAATATCAATGATAATTAAAATGATTAACTGAGCACAGTCATGGGCTTATATACTATATGAACAAAAGTATGTGGACACGCCTCCTATTGAGGTGTTTCTTATCAAACATAAAGTAATGTTATCTTCATAGACACATAGGTTGTACTAAAGAGAAAAATGACACTGTCATAAGATTCCACCTTCACAAAGTCAGTCTGTAAAATTTCTTTCCTGCTAGATCTGCTCCTATCAATGTAAGTGCTATTATTGGGAAATGGAAGCATGAAATCCATGATCCATAAAAATCCTTCATGCTCTGTTGCATCACTCACTACAGAGTTCTTAAGTGCCTCTGGAAGGAACATCAGCACAATAACTATGTGTCAAGAGATTCATGTACTTGGTTTCTATGGCGAAGTATATAGCCTAAGATCACTATGCACAAAGTCAAATATTTGTTGGAGTCTTGCGAAGCACACGGTCACTGGACTCTGGAAAAGCTAGAACATATTCTCTGGAATAATAAGCCATGCCTCACTAACTGAAAGGCTGGTATGGTTTGCCAATAGATTGTTACCTATCAGAATGCTCAGTCCCAACAGTTTAGGGAAGAAGAGATCTGGTCTGAGGGGATATTTCAGGTTTCTCAGTGCCTGACCACACTAATGCTGTTTTGACTGAACTGGCACAAACGTCCATAAACACACTCCAAAATCTTGTGGAGAGTCTTGCCAGAAGACTGGAAGCCGTTATGGCCATAAAGCGGGTTGGGATTTCCAACAAACTCAAACAGGTGAGATGGTCATGCGTCCACATAATATTGGCCATACAGTATACATGACTGTGTCTTGTCCTTCCTGATAAAAAAGGACAGACCAATAAAGCCTGTCCCTTCAGGGAAGAAGGTCTACCATTACTCAGTAAAAGCACAAAAAGTTCAGTTAGAAAAAGACTATCTGCTATCTGCAGCTTGTTTGTTTTGTTGAGTAAGGGCTAACAGCATGAGTGTAAACAGTGAGTGGGGCAAAGTCTAATATGTGAACTGAAGAGCAGAGTCTGATGGGACCACTGGCTTAATGAAAGCTCTGACTCGCACCAAAAGAACAACGCAGATTGCTTTCTAGCATAACTAATCTTATTATTGTAGAGTGATAGTTTCTCATGTTTGTAATTCCCAGCTGAGGGATTAAAGGGACCAAACAGCACAAAGAACTAGTACCGTACAGATGTTTAAAGGAAATGATTAAAACAGACAGAGAAACTCACCATCCAGTCTAATGGGAGCAGTTCTCTCTTTGTCTCTGTTGGCACTTTGAGGTGGAGAGCTAGAGATTGGGCCAGAGATGAGGGTCTCAGGTTTATGAATCGGAGACTTCTTTAACCCTGTGGAAGCCATATTTCCTCTTATAGGTCCCACATTGCTGTCCTTCTGACCTGCTGGAGCAGTCGATTCTATCGACCAAGTTGGGTTGAGTGCTTTCACCTCAGCACTATGCTGCTTTACTTTGAGATCTGATTGGGCCATGTCTGTGCGATACTTAAGAGAAAGAGAAGTGGTGCGCAGCTTCACCCCAAATGTACTTCTTTCCTCTTCACCTTTGCTCTCCTCATTTCCTTTCAGGTATTCACTTGCCTCATCTGCCTCCTCAACTCCCTCCTGAACCTCCTCCTCTGTAGCTTCAACCCCTGTTTCACTAACCCGCCGGTCTCCTCGTTCTTGGCCAGCAGAGAGGGAAGGTGTTAGATCTTTAGGCTTGGTTGGTATTGGAGTGCTGGCAGCTCTCTCATTTCTCTGTGACTCTGTGTTAGATAGAGGGTCCTTCACCGATGTCCCTACCTGTGCACTCTTGAGTTTATCCTGTGTTTTAAAGTTTATTATTGATAAAGGGGGAGTAGGCTCCCTCTTTACCCCTGCTTGATCCACTCCTCCAGTAAAGCTTCCAGTTCTTTGCCTCTCATGACTTTTGGCCGAAGAGGAAGAAAAATGGAAGGAGCCAGAAATGGGCCTTTGACGATTTGCAGATTCCTTCTGTGGTTGTTCTCCCTGTGGTGGTGTAGAGATCTGCTGCAGATTCCTGCCCACAACTTTATCATCTAAGGGAGATATATTTCTCCGCAGCGATGGTAGCCTTAGAGCTGCTCCACCAGCTTGTGGGAACACTGCTGGCTGGCCTCTAGGAAGATTTTCCTGCAATATATCTTTGACCTCTGTCTTGTTTATCATGTCTCTCTTGTCGTGAGTCGACATGTTATTGGATTCTTTTTCACTTTCAGGTTGATTCTGCTCAGACTCCAGAGAACAGACATGTGACACTGTGCTCTCTTGGCCACTCTTTAATCTGGAGCTAAATGGACTCTCTCTCAGGTCTCCACTCCATTTTTTATTGATTGGTACAGCTGAGCTGAGAGCTTGCTTACTTCCTACAGCTGTAACTGCAGGCTCAGGCTTCTGGCTGGATGCTGCTTCCTTAGCTGGCATTTGCTGCTTCAGGACAGGGTGCTGGACAGTAGTGCTAGAGGGTGAGATGCTTCCCTCAGTCTGACTCACAGCAGGAGTACGATAGCCATCTCCAGCACGCACCAGAGATTTTAGAGGTGAAGCAGAAAGAGGGTTTTTGCTTGGGGGAGCAGTAAACACTTCCCCTGGTCTTATAATCTGTGAGGAGTAGGAACGGACACGGGTCATTTCCTTGGTAACAGCAGCTCCTTCCTCTTCCACACTGAGTGGCCGTTCCAGGTTGTTCATACTCTCTGAGCGAGGTCTGCATCCAGCCTGTCCAGTGAGCAATGTGAAAGAGTTTATTAAGTGATATTACTGATTTAAACATACACATTTCCAACCGTAGTTCTGGAGTAACCTCTTCCCCACACATTTTAGTGTTTTACTTACTCTCAACACACTAGATCTTTCTATTAGGTGAATTGATGTGCTTTGCTGAGTGGGTGTGATACAATGGAAAAAACGCAGTAATGTGCAAGGCAAGGGGTACTTCAGGACTCATACAATAAATAATAATGAACCAGTAAACTAATTCAATGACTTTGGAGGAGAATCCATAATCAGTCTAACTCACAGAGGTGGGCAGTCTTCGGCTCTTAGTACTCGCTCTCTGATTTCGGGGCTTAACAGACATCCGGTGCCTGGCAGCCGAATTATCCAGGCAGGGAATAAACTGAGGAGGGGTACTGAAGTCCACCCCTGAGACAGGCACAGAGGGAGAGACAGGAGCCAGTGTGGGGCTAAGGGGCTGAGGTGAAACTGGTTGGGCTGGAGGCTGCAAAGAGGATTACAAAAATAAGACAAAAGTGAATGCACTTTAGAATAGACCAGAACTCTGGCAGCCTGTCAAGCTGCTTTTGCAAGGCAGTATTAAGATGGAGAATAATTCGGTCAGGCATGGGTGCAAAGTTTGTGTGTGAACCTTCTAACCGCATGACCTGTTGTGGCTTACTTATTAATTACTTAATACTTATACATCAATGTGACTGACAAGTGAATATACTTAGACTTGAACTTGCGCTCATTGCACCCACTGAGATTGTAGGCATAAAGTAGGCATAAAATGAAGTCAGAAGAATAGGAGAGATGAAAAAGTAATGGTACCTGTTCTTCTTCTTCACTTCCTGTTCCACCTAAACTCAATGATCTGTGGTTCCTGGGAGGAATGAGAAACTACAAGGGTAATGGGGAGGAGGTTTCAGTGACAAACTATGGAATGATGTTTACACATTAGTAATACACTGCGAAGGCTCAAGAGATGGAGACTGTGTTTCATAGACAATACAGTACCCACATGTCAGATTGAGGGCTACACAAGACTTGGATATGAAAGATGTTCAAGGAAAATATGACACTATAGCTAAATGAAAAATACATGTTTTCTGGGTCAGATGTTTTAGGGAGTGGATTACTTAGGACAGTTGTGCATGAAGCCAGTCACCTTGCATAGCGTGTTCTTGGGTAGTCCTAAAATTTCAGGCGGGCTATGAGGAAGTCCATCATCTTCCGAGCTTCCACCCGGGTCTTCAGTGCGTTTAATTGGCAACACCAGAGGAGGTGGGCCTAAATGCATGTTCTGCTGCTGTAGCTTCATCTAATCAAACATAATGACCAGATTGCACAGGTTTCCCGAGATACAGATATGATATAAACTTAGCGAAAGAAACCAAAGTAAACATGTGTAACTGCACTGACCTGCAATGTTCGGATTTTTCCATGGATGTTCTCTTGAGAGAGCACCCTTGGTGGCTCAGGGTCTGACTGACACTGGTCTGCCAAAAAAATACTGTCATGTGATAATGCCCTGGATCCCAGCATGCTCTGGGAACAGCTGGGGGGGAGGAAATGAGTAAATGAGAAAGATTCACAAAAAAATTATATCGGACCACTTCAAACAAACTTTTATATCCACAAAATCTCTTTAATTATGAAACGTAGCAATGCAAAACATCCTGAAACAAAACATGAACATAATCAGAGCAAATACACTTTCTCACTTTAAGTCATCTTCCAAGTTCCTAATGCCTTCTGAGATGTCTGAGGCTGACTGACTCTGCTTCATCACTCCATCATTTCCCTTCTTCTTCATCTTCCCAAACAGCCTTGACTTCATCATCTGCAGCTTAGGCTTCTTCTTCCCTAAAAGGTTATGACAAACTCTAAGCAATGCCTCATATTTGTAGTGGTGAACAAAACTCAAGGTTGGAACCTAAAGAGAAATGACTATAAATAGACCATTACAGTGTTTATCACTAATTACCAATTCATTGCAAAAATATCTGACCCTGGTTTATATCATTAAAACTTGTATCAAATGTTACATAACAGTTTATACATGAGCAGAACTATGAGCAGTGATTCCATTTTTTAGCTGTTAGTTAAATCTGTTATCAGTGAGAGGTCTATTCATGTAATTTGATCAACATTCCTAATATTGATCTTACAACCAGACAAACACTGAGGAAACAAGTAGCATCAAATCGGTACATCTGTGTAAGTGCTGGGTAGTAGTGCGGTACAATGGTAAGACTATGGTAATGTGGTCTCAGGAAATATAAACACGCTTGACAATTTAGCGATTTCATAACCACTCATAATCAGGGCTGCCACAGTTGCTTGATTACAATCTATTATTTGATTTAAAAATTAACTGATTAAAATGTTCATTCTCTGTGAAACAGGATGCTAGCATGATCTTCCTAATGCATGTATTACTGTAGTTTGTTGTACGTATTTGAGGTCAAATTAACTGTTTGCTGTTATAAATTGTGTCTACAGTTATTCAATAATTAAAATAAATTAGTTACTGCTATAATCAATAGTAACAACCCTATTCATAAAATCTTACATCGGTGTATTTGTTCTGATGTTTATCAAAATGTTTGTTGTTCTAATTTCGGTTGCACTGAGAAATGCGGCATACCATATACATCTGGCTTAAGCATATCAAATTGAACATCGGCCTACAATGATGAGATATTCACAAATCAAAGTTTCAGGCACACCGTAGGTAATATTACAAAAAAACATTTATCTTACACATTATTCATCTCAACATAAATCCAGTACCTTGTGCCTATGTTTTTGTAATGGTCCAAAAAAGAAAAATAGAAGAAATCCATTAAGTAAGGACACTTACTCAGTGAACATTGACGTAATATCAAGAATAATTTTGGGGACGCTCTGACCTGTTAAATCTTCACTGTTCCCTCCGTCCTGGTCCCCTGTGGCCTCCATAGCACCGTTCTTCACTGTTAACAAAATTTTAAAAAGGATAAAATTAGAGAATTGAGTAAGACAAGATGTGAGAGACAGACAGGAGACTATAAGAAGTAAGAGTATAAGAAAGAGAGTATAAGAAAGCCACAGACATAGAAGTCAACCTACAGAGTCATTAAAGCCTTATGGCTCTAACAAAGCTGTCTGATAAGACAAAGCTGAGTTTTCCCATGAGCAAACAGAGTTCAAAGGTTCTTTCCTATAAATGTTACTTCGATCTTATATCCAGGCCAGAATGTTATGTCTTCACTGCTTTCTTTCTCTATTAATTTGGTAGATTGTGACTCAAGCCAAGCAACATGAATGGTTTCAAAGATTCATTTTAGAACTGTACAGCACTGGGAACCTTTTTTCTTGGTCACATCATGTGATCAACCCAATACACAAACTGACTTGCTGATTTAACATGTTTGGTTAAAGTGTGTCGTCACACTAACACTGGTCACGCTTTCCTTTTTAAATGCTATTCTTTCAAATGCATTCATGCAAAGCACTACCAAAAGAAGGTCAGTTTAATATCATATCTCCTGTTCATCTAAGACCTTCCCAAAGACAGCTAGACTTTATCACTGACCACACCTTGATAAGAGCTGTATGTAATGATGGAGAACAGCATGCAAAGTCCACCAGGTCTGAACTGTATGTTTTTACATGCAAAGAGTGGCCTTACACTGTATTCGACCTGTCTACGTTCTGATATGTATCCATACAGCATGTAAAATTAGCCTTTTTCACTAAAGAGTTTGTTATATATACGGCAGTACTCATGACGTGAATCAGCTCTCTTAGTCCACAAAAAGTGGGTCAGCACTCCAAGAGCATTTAAAGGGGGACCTTGTGCAGTCTGATATTATGTTTGTGTACATGTGTGTCTATGCAAAATGTACAATCTGATCTGAGGATCAGACTAGCTGATTGCTGACACAGGCCATTTACTCTAAGGACAGCAACATGCAAATCTGTGGAAATTAAAAAAGTGGAAATAAAACTGCTGCTTCACCATACAAAAATCTCTCATTAAACTATTTCATCCTGGACAGAGAGACATTTTACAGTGCTTTCCACAATTATTGGTACTAATAAAGTAATTAGGGGCAGCTGGTGGCCTAGTGGTTAGGGAGTTGCCTGTCATCAGAAAGTTGTGGGTTCAAATTCCAAGACTGCTAGTGGCACCTCTGAGGTACCCTCGAGCAAGGTACCATCCCCATACACTGCTCCCTGGGCGATATGTTCCTGGCTGCCCGCTGCTTCACTTGTTTATTGGTTTAAATGCAGAGAAGAATTTCATGCTGTTCATGCTGTATGCTGTAGTGTATTCATGTATGACAAATGGATGCTTTACACATACCTAAAAGGGTTAGAAAAATGTACATTGTACATTTTAGTTGATTGAAGTATGTAGGAACTTTCAAGCTGTAATCCATGATTTCCTGATTAACTGGGGTATAAATATGAGGCGACACAGAGCCCAAATTCCATTAGTCATCCATCAACATGGGAAAGATAAGAGAACATACAAAGAGAACTCACAAACCAAATGAGGAAGAAGTGTGTTGACCTTCATAAGTCAGAGAATGGTCATAAAAAAGCTACTCGCCTAAAAACATGCACATTTATACTGTTAAATATATTTTTAAAATGTGGGCATCAACTGGAACTGTTCCAAACTTGGAAAAGGACTCCACTTTTTTCCATCCACATACAATAAGAATGATTGTAAAAAAGCCAAAAATTCCCCAGGATCACATTTGGTGAATTACAAGAAAATGTAAAATCCAAAAACCACCACCAGACACCAAAACCACCATCAGACATCACCTCCATGCCAACAGATTTAGAAGGTATGACAGAAAAAAACTTTTTTTGTCAGTTGTGCACATACATAAGTGCTTGGAGTTTCTAAAACGCTACTGCAACTTTGACTGGAACCATCTTCTGTGGTCTGCCACAAAACAACAACCAGGTTGTCACTGGATCTTCCAGCAGGACACTGATCTGAAGCATGTCCAAATCAACACAAAAATGGTTAGCTGACCACAGAGTCAAGCTTCTGTCATTAACCTGAACCCCACTGAACACCTTTGGGGTGAGCTGAAGAGGAGAGTGCACAAGAGAGATCCCAAGACTCTAAATGATCTGAAGAGATTCCGTACAGAGGAATGATGCCCTGCTCTTTATTCTCCAACCTTATGAAATGTTATAGGACTCAGTACCATTTTATTGGCAAAGGGAGATTGTATCAAGTATTAAATAGAGGGGTGCTAATAACTGTGGCACATTTTTGTTGAAAGTAATTTTTTTTTGAAGAGAGATTTGTTTCGCAATAAATACATTTTGAATAGATCCAAAGGGTGTTTTTTCCTAACCCTTCTGAACAATCATTACAAAAGATAATTGTGGAGGGCACTGTACATAATGATTAACTGGATGAAGTGTGTATTGTAAAAGATTTTATGTGTGTTTAAACTAATGCATTTAAGTGTTGCTGTAATAGTTTATAAAATAACTATTTGAGCGATATACACATAATATATTGTGTGTATACACACACACACACACACACACACACACACACACACACACACACA
>JBBJLS010000002.1:11724001-11738591 GCA_037577275.1 Bryconaethiops microstoma
TATATAGACACACACACAGAGATCAGGCCCACAATATTAAAATCACTGAGGTTCTCATTACAATGGGACTTGTCTAGGGATGGTATATATCAGGCAGCAAGTGAACAGTCAATTCAACAGGGAGTGAAAGCTAGCATTTGTGGTGTGATCCCACAGAAGAGAGACTTTGGCCTTACCCTACGATATGGCACCAGGATGACTATGGGGAAAAGGTAAGCTATTGGAGGCACTGCCATGGCCTGGGTAATGTTCTTTTGGGAAAGCATGGGTCCTGTGGGTGCATCACCTACCAACACTGTTGTCAACCAACTACACCACTGGTATTAGTATCGCTGAATGGCAGTGGCCTCTTTCAGCAGAATACTGAATTCTGTCACACTACAAAAACTGTTCAGGAATGGCTTGATGAATGTGACAAAGAGTTCAAGGGGTGGCCTCCAAATTCCCCAGATCTCAATCCAATCGAGCATCTGTGGGATCTGCTGGACAAACTAGTCTGATTCATGGAGGACCCCCCTCACAACTTACAGGACACAAAAGCCATGCTGCTGCTGCAGCTGTCACACACCACAGCAGACTTTTAGAGGTCTTGTGGAGTACAGGCCTCAATGTGTCAGAGCTGGTTTGATGGTGAAAGGGAAACCTGCACAGAATTATGCAAGTGGCTCTAATGTTACAGTATATGGAAAAAAGTATTGGGACACACCAATACTTTTTTTTTTAGTTTGGGCTAGGCCACTTACATCCAGCGAAGGGCAATCTTAATTCTTCAGCATACCAAGACATTTTGGACAACACCATGCTTCCAACTTTATGGACATAGTTTGGGGAAGAACCTTTTCTATTCCACTGTACCCCAGTGCACAAAGCAAGGTCCATAAAGACATGGTTGGATGGGTTCGGTGTGGAACGCCATCCAACACTTTTGGGATGAACTGGCACGGAGATTGCGAGCCAGGCCTTCTCGTCAAGCATCAAAGCCTGAAATCATAAATGCTCTACAGAATGTATGGGCACAAATTCCCACAGAAACACTTAAATCTTGTGGAAAGCCTTCCAAGAACAGCGGAGGCTGCAGAGGTGGATCAACTCCATATTAAAGTCTATGTATTTTAATGCAATATCAGTCCCTGTTGGTGTAATGGTCAGGGGTTCCAATACTTTTGTCAACATAGTGTATCAGTGTGTATACAGCGATTTGAAAAGATAATGTTTTGTTACCTTTCAAAACATCCAGAAGTAACTGAATGCCTTCCTGGTAGCAAACAAGAGACTCCTGAAAACGAGAACTCTGGTCCAGCTCCACGGCTCTCTTCAGGACAGAGATGGCTGATGTTTCCATGCCAGGGAGCCAATCCAGAGCCATTTTAACCCTGTTTATACGTCACATTCTCATTTTAAACTGATAAACAACAGAGCAGTTTCTCTCCTCATCTGTTTTGTACCCAAGTTACGTCCATTGAGTGTTTGCACTAACATGTCCCCCTGGAAAACACACAGAAAAGCGTCTGCTTCGAAATAAAGCATAACATAGAAATAACAGCACCATATATATGTAATATTATTTTATTATACAAATTAGTCATAATATATAGTATTAGATTTGTAATATTCATAGATATAATTTACCACATTAGGATAGGAACCAAAATAAAGATTTCTTTTTCCAACGGACTCACTTCCGACTTCTTGACGCGTGCAGTAGTGTTTGGGTGTGATTAGGGATTTTAAGATGTTTTCGTGTTGAGATATTAAGTGTTTTCTCGAGATGTTTTCATTTCGACGGGGTGTTTAGTATTAAGTTACGGTAACTACATATAGCTGAGTAGGCTCCCGTTCTTACTTTTGGTCAGCTTTTTTTGCAAATTGTGGCCTGTTTGTTCAGTAACCTTGACTGAAGAGTCTCCATGGCAGCACTGGGTCGAATTCTGCACCTTTCTGCTCCAGTCTGGATGAAGGTAAAATGAGATGAGCTGTGTGATCAGATGGGGAGATGACATGAGATGACCCTTTAATAGTCCCATGGGTGGGAAGTTTGTATTGTTACATCAGCAAACTGGACAGTACAAAAGAAGAAAGTAGAAGCGGCATAACCAATAAAATAATCCATGCTGCTAGTTCTTAGTCATTTATTTATTCTTTAAACACTGGCCTACTCTGGTACAGCTGATACATCTCCACAGTGACAAAAATGTGTTCTATTAAAGCTACACAACACAACGGTATAATACAAAATTACACTATACAAATATTATAAAAATATAAATATAGCGAAGCAGCCCAGTATTACCACCGTTCTCTTCTACCTTTGGGACACTGCATTGCATGTTTTGTAGTAACAAATTCCTGGTGTCTTCAGGGAGTCATGCTGATTAATGTGACTGAATGATCTTTGCAGAGTCTACCAGAAGCAGCTACAGCCTGGCCACTGTTCAATTTCTGCCGGAGCAAGTTCACAAAATCCCGCATTCCTCCAGAGGTATGTAAGTCGTTAAAAAAATGAGCAGGTGCATGCGCAATTTTGGGTGTACATACACTGTATAAAGATTCACATTTAAGACTTGGCTTTACTGTCTAATATATTTTCATTTTAGAATCAAAACCGATATTTTCTGGCTTGAAATATTGAAGAACTGTAGTTAGAAAAAGAGACCTAAATCCTGTATTAGTGTTAAATATTAAATATCACCACATATGTGGTGTACTGGAATCAGTCTTGCACTGATCTGTGTGTGTAACTCTGCTGGGGCAGCTGGTGGCCTGGTGGTTAGGGAGTTGCCCCTGTGATCAGAAGGTTCTGGGTTTGAATCCCAGGACTGCCATTGGCACCACTGAGGTACCCTTGAGCAAAGTACTGTCCCCACACACTGCTCTCCGGGTGCTGCATCAGTGCTGCCCACTGCTTCACTCAGTGAATGGGTTAATGAAGAGAGAGAATTTCACACTGTCCACACTGTGTGCTGTCCTGTGGTGTGTTCATGTGTCACTATAATGGGGCCACTTTTTTATAGATTCACATTTAAGACCTGGTGGCTTTGCTGTCTTTCTAATATATTTTCATGTTAGAATCAAAGCCTACATTTCCTGGCTTGAAATATTGCAGATAACTGAAATAAAAATCCTGTTAGTGTTAATTAAATGTCCCTGCATAAACAGTGTACATAAGTGTAGTGAAATAACGCATGACTTGCCATTACAGAGCATTCACACTCTCTTGTGTGTGTATGCAAATCAGAGACAAACTGTAACAGGGAAGGTATTACCTATCCCACTCATTTATTTGCTACACTATTCTTTTTTTCAGCATCAAAGGCACTTTGTGTTTAATATGAGAATAATTATTCATCCAACGGAGTAAAGAGAACACTTAATATTGATATTTGTGTGCGTGCGTGTGTGTGTGTGTGAAGATCAATTTTTAAAAAAAATTCTGCCAGGATCTTAAGTATCAATATTTTAGTATTAGTCCGCTTTTTCTTAACTGCCACTACTTAATGCAGGTATCACTTGTCTCCAGTTTGAGTGTTTCCCCTGATGTTAGTTTTTTAATTCTGGAGCTTACTTGGGATAAACCAGACAGCTCAAATAGAGCAACAGTCCTTACCTCGCCTTGTCATTTTTCACCCTCTCGTTACAATACACTGTGTTTTAACACGTGTTCTTCATGGTCATGACACATGAGAATAATTTTTTTAACAGCTATTACAGTCTTAATTCAAAGATGCACAACTGAGTATTAAGCAGCTTACTTGCATGGTTTTTGTGTTTCATGTCTTAAATGTGATTTCTTAACAGTTAATTATACTGGAATTCGAGCTGACATCATAACTCCTGCTGTCAATGTTATGTTGTAAATATAAAGTGCTAGAGAACTGATCAAAAACAACAGAACTATCATTAAAATAATATTATTGTGCTCAGATCAACATATCAGTGCCCCCTCTACAATGTAGGTATTTGAAGAGCGTTCAAAGGAGCATGAAAAGTATGGTGGCGATCCAGAGCAGCCACATAAACTTCACATAGTAACTCGAGTCAAGAGCACAATGAGACGACCTTACTGGGAAAAGAAGGTGGTGAAGAGTTTGGGGCTACTGAAGGTGTGCTGTAGTCTTTGTGGACTTGACATATTCATTACTTTTATGTATGTAACCACTTAATTGTACCAGCTCGTTTTGATTGCATTTTTTATTTTACAGGCACATGAGCCCAGAGTACATAAGAACACACCATCAGTGAATAATCAACTGAAAATCATTAAGCATCTTATCAGGTGAGTTTCTGTTAGAAGCAGTGGTTCTTGACCCACCCTCTTGGAACAGGGAAGAATGTATGAAGAGTTCTAAACTAACATGATTTTAAACCTTCCTGTCAGTGCTATACTTCTTCAAACTCTTGATTCTGCTGTTCGTTCTTTCCTGCTGCTGTATTCTGTGTTGGAATTTGCTGTTTTATGTTTGTCTACTCCTGTCAAATGCTGTTTCTTGTTTAAAGTTTTTTAGGTGACCTTAAGTTTGAGAAAGGTGCTGTATAAATAAAAATGATTGACCTTAATATTTAGATGCTACCACTGATTAATCTGACCAGTTAAATCACATTTGTTAGTTATATCTCTTCACTATTCCAGATCTGCTGGTGAATCCGACATCTATCTCTGGTCGTCTGTTTAATGTATTTTTTTATGTGCAGAATTGAACCCTTGAAGCTTCCTCATGGACTACCTTCAGAAGAAGAAATGGCAGATTCCTATCTGAACAGTAATGGGGAACTTGTGGTGAGACGTCTTCAAAAGCCTGTGGAACAGAAAGCTGTCGAGTCGTAGCTGATCTCCTAAATACTAATGTCTTGTGTGTTTGCAATTTATTAAATATTTCAGTTGAATCAAAGTTGAAGAGACTATTTTTAATCCTTGCCATGATCAAAATATTTTTTAAAAATCAAAATTTTACTGGTTTCATACACAAACATACATTACACCATGCAGTAAAATGTCTATGACCGACACAGGTACTTTTTTTCTATATGTATCTTGAAAGAGAATGAACACTTACACTGACTTCAGGTACAAGTTTTGAGAAGGCCTGAATTAAAATTAAAACTAGACCAGTGAATTCACTGAGCAGACTCAAATGTCCCTGGTCACATGTAACACAGTTCATATATAACTGTAATTAACTTTTTCCTGATTATCTTTGACCAAAGTGAGATTTTGGATCCCCAGTTTTGACATCATAATGCAATGGCATGTTTTACAGTGATTTACCTTTCACTTCTAACAGAAATTTGGAATGAACAGGTGCCTACTATCTAATATAGATTCATAATGAGAGGAGTGTAAAGTAGTGCAGCTACATATTGAATGCTGTTTTGTTTTTCTCTTTAATAAGTAATCATTTACAAAAACAAAAATGAACACTGCACATATAATCACGCAGATCAAAAAGAGGTAATAATTAGAACATTAGCTTCCTTGGCACTTATTAGATCAGTGGTCACCAACTCTGGTCCAGGTGATCTACCTGAGAAATTTACTTCCAACCACAATGTGCCACACCTGCTCCAGATAATTGACTTCTTCAGAAAACCATAGACCTGGTTGCATCAGATGCAACATGTTAGATGGAGGTTAAAACCAAACTGCAGTAAGATAGATCTACAGAATCAGAGTTGGTGACCGCTGTTAGATGATCATGAACACACTGAGTTGAACATTTACAGCCATAAAAATACAACTGACGTCTCAACTGGTTAATTTCTCATTGACCTGAATGAAAGGCATCCACTCTACGTAAATGCATTAATTTATCAAACATGGGAAAACAAGCACCTACATGACGGACAAAAACAGATCTCAGATTTATTACAATGCATGTACCCTTGATTTCTAATTGATACTGTGTAATCTAGATCTGCCACACCATAAATTCAGCATTAGTTTTGCCCTGTTAAAGTGGAAAGGTGTTTATTAAAAGCAATATTTGCCCAGAAAGACTGATTGCCAAAATGTAGAAAACTAATGCTTGTTGAGAAAACCCATGCTAATCACTCAAAAAGAGGTATACCGGACTAATCAATATAGGCTACTGTTTAGCTGAAGGTGTGTTTTAATTCTGTCGGTCATAAATACTTATAATTTATTGCATGACAGTGCTAGTCAAAACCATGACTCCACTTCCAATTAATTCCACAGCAAAACTCAAAAGAAACCAGGTGCTTTTGTATACATGAAATGTACTTTATAAATGTCCAGACTCAGGTAGTAAAATGTAATTAGTTAATCAAACGAGAATGACAAACAAATGTTAAATACGAAATTAAGACAAACCGATAAAGACAAACAAGTAATCCATGTTAGTTCTACAAGACTTAGTACTTTTTTGTAGGAAGCCCTGAGAAAAAGGGAGACGTTTGTCTTCTTTAATCATCATCAGATTCGGAGTCCGAGTCATAGCCTTTCCCTCTGATTGTTTTTTTCTCCACCTTCGTAAACTTTGACCCTGGTTTCTGACCAACCGTAGGGGGCTCCAAAAGATTCCCACTAGACATGCCAAGGGGAAAACATGTAGGGATTTTAATCACAGTAACTGTTTAGGCATCAGAGATAAGAAATAAAACGTTTATTTAGAAAATGTACCTATAGTTGATGATGTCTGAACAGCCCAGCCTCCACTCAAGCATTTCAGTGGAGAACTCATCTGTGTTACCTAGATCAGTGAAGCCTACTATGTAGTCCTTAGTTTTTCCATCTTTCACCAGTGCCAGCGTTGGGATGACTTTAATCCTAAGTCTCTCTGTTAGGAACGGAGCCTTCTCCACATTCAGCTTGATGAACTTTGTCTCCAGATGTTTCTTAGCCAAGATATTCAAGTGCTTGTCTAGAATTTTGCATCTTAAATAAACATATAATGTGACTGATTTAACTTTGAGGTCAAGCAAAAGATATGCATGCATAGAATGAATCAGAGCAGATTTGCTCTGGAAGCATACAGTAGTAACCCTAACCCTGTAATGGTATTCGCATGTACATAACAACATGAAACCTTTTGGATGAGTCAACAGTAAGCTGTACTGTCCTTTGTCCTTTAAGTAGAAACACTACAAAGTACCATTTAACAGACAAATGTGTCCTGTCAACATAAAATACAAATATAAAAAATTACACCAACATACCTGAAAGTGGAGTCCTTGTAGAAATGACAAACCACATTCTTGCTTTCTTTTACCTCTGCGAAGAAGTCTTTCTCACTTGGGATCTCTCTGTATTCACCATGGCCTTTAGAGATCCACTCCTAATGAAAGATAAATATCAACAAGTATGTTTAAATTCACAAAGCCTATTTTTGGTGCTCTACTGCAACAAAATTGGTTTACAGATCAGTACTTGAGCCAACTTGTAGAATATAGTAAACCCCCGACATGAATGAGAGTTATGTTTCAAACCTCCCGCCCCACCATCCCAACACGCGCTTTCTTTGTGTTCTTGCGACAGTACCAGAAAGTGTATACGCTTATATTTTATATGAAAATGTAACTGAATATACGTTATTTGTTATTTAGTAAATTATATTTTTCCTCAATAATTTTGCACTAAAATGCATGAATAATTATATATTGCCATGAAAAAAAGCAAAAAAATGCTGAGGATATCTGCGGTTCCGTGAATAAAGCAATTACTAGTTAGAAAAAAAATCTGCAAATGACTGAAGCCACAATTCTGAACCGCAAATTTGCGGGGTTTACATACAATCATACAATTTACTCAAATACCATTAAATGTGTCTGGGGATTGCCTACAAACAGCATGCTGATGTTACTTCATATCTAAGGACTACAACTACTGTGCCTACCTGCTTCTGTTTCTGGGCTTTCTTGAGGGCTTCCAGTCTCCTCTCCTTCAGGCGCTCCAGTTCATCCTCATCCATTCGCTCGAGCTTCTCAAGTTCGGCATCTAGCTGCTCCTCAGCGAGCCGTGCTGAGTGCAGCACCTGCTGCTCCAGGACCTTGGCTACAATCTCCATTGACTGACTGGCCATTCCCTCGCTCTGAGTGACACAAGAGACACACACCAGTTATATAGTGCCTTGGTTGGATAAACCGTTTTCACAAGCAAATAAACAAACCCTCAAATGTGTGCTTTGATATGTGTAGATTTTCAGTAAATATAAAATCTATGGTTTAACTGCTTTAAGTATAAGCCATTTCAGATGTCCACAGTTGATACAGGTGATACAATTCACCTGTGCTGGTCGAAATGTGTCACTCTACAATATAAATACAAAACTGTATTTATAGTCTATGTTAACAGGACAACATGTGTCTGCTAAATGATACTTTGCTGTTTTTACTTAGTTGCTTTGCAAATGTTGTGCTGCTCGAAGTGGTGAAAGTACAGTAAAGTGGCCCCTTATAGTCAAGCGCAAACAAACCACAGCACACACTGTGAACAATTTGAAATTCTTTCTCTGCATTTAACCCATTCATCTAGTGAAGAAGTGGGTTGCCACCAACGGGGACGCCCGGGGTGCAGTGTGTGGGGGACGGTACCTTGCTCAAGGGCATCAGTGGTGCTACTAGCATTCCTGAGATTCGAACCTACGGCCATTTCATCACAGGGACAACCCTTGTAGATTTATTTATCTGTTAGAGTTCTACTGATGGTGGCTGTGTGGCACTGAAGAAGGCTCAGGTTTAAGAAGAGCAGTCTTCACCACCATGATCAGTGCTCAGTACCCTGTCTGGCTGAGGCGTGTCCATGGAAACCATCTGTCCTCAATGTAACACGGAGAGTGCTAATGTAGCTAAAGCTGCTTATCGTTATTAATACATGATCATTAGTAAACGTCCCAAAAGATGGAGCAGTTATAAGTTACTTAAAATTAAAAACAAGGACTTAATCAAAAGACGTGCATGTCTCCCTAATTAGCCAACCCGCTAAAACAAAGCATGCGATGCTAACGCGTTAGCAACCTAGGTTGCTCTCTCCACAGCTTTAATATCCACATCAAACTCGGACCAAAGGGTACTGAACAGAGACAGCTTCTCCAGGGTCTAAAACCGAGACAACAATATTTAAAATAGTTTTCCTACTCAGTAGAGTTAGCTTCGGTGTGTAGCTAAGACGAAGCTAATGACAGACCGGGTTAGCATGTTAGCTACCAAGACAGTTTAGACTAAAAAAAGACGGACAGATGAAGAGTTGAGACATATGCCCTCTAACCACACTGGCATATGCAGAGTGTTAATATTTCATGTAACTCTGAGATAAAGACAGAGTCCTGTACCTGAGTCAGACAGTTTAACTCACCGGCTGGGCTTCTTCCAGGCGGGTCTCTGACGTCACTCAGTCTGGGCAGGTCCCACAGACCGATCCGCTGGGACAGGAAATATTACTTTTATTTTAGATCTTACCAAATAATACCCGTATCTGTATTAACACCTTTAAAACGTCTTCCTATGCAAAAAATATCCATGCTTTCTACAGTGGAAAAAAATCAATTATTGAAGATATTCCATTTTTAGATTTGTAATGATTTGCATTAGCAGGCTTCAATAAACAACCAATAAATAGACCGAAAAAGTCTCACTGTGTCTTGTAGCTGTCTGCCTGCTTAAGTCTGTTATTTTATGCAAATAAATAAAAGAACCCTGAATCAGTATTTGTCAGAATCAGGACAGGTAGTATTTATACTGAACTTCACTATTTGGACGAAAGTATTGGGACACAGCTGTTTTTCAGGGTTTGGGCCAGGCCCCTTACGGTCAGTGATCTTAGTGCTTCAGTAGACCAAGACATATTGGACAACAGCATACTTCCAACTCCAAGTTTGGGGAAGAACCTTTTCTATTCTAGCATGACTGTGCCTAGCAAGGTCCACAAAGACATCATTGGTAAGAGTTTGGTGTGGAAGAACTTGACTGGCCCGCACTGAGTCCTGACCTTTACCCCATCCACTACTTTTGGGATGAACTGGAACAGAAAGCCTGGTCTTCTCATCCAACATCAATGCCTGAGCTCATAAATGCCTCACAGAATGAATGGGAACAAATTCCCACAGAAACACTCCAAAATCTTGTGGAAAGCTTTCCAAGAAGAATGGAAGCTGTTATAGATGCAAGGGGGGGCAACTCCATATTAAAGTCTATGTATTTGAATGAAATGTCATTAAAGTCCCTGTTATCATCAAATATCTTTGAGGCAGGTTTTAACACAATCTATTTCAATCATAATTGTGTTAACTACGCATAATGATTGAAGCTACATAATATGATGCATGGCAGCAGTCAATACAATGAACACAAACAGCCTGCATTTGGCTCCAAAATTTGAATAAGAGCAGTTTATTAGCAAATTTAGAAAACATACAAATGGTGTCACAGCTTCAGGTCTTCAGGCACAGGTCAGTCTTTTAAGACAGATTTTGCTGACCGAATCTAATTCCAGGCCTTTCACTTCTGTATGGTCATGGCAGAATAAAATAATCTAAAACAAGGGTGTCCAATCTTATCCTTAAAGGACCAGTGTGGATGGGTTTTCAGTCCAAACAGGAACACACACAATTCTACTTGTTTAATCAACTGGCCTCAGTCATCAAACAACGGATAAAGTGCGTCTGCATCTTTATATGAAATCCTACAGCCACAATGGCCCTGTATGGACAAGACCAGGCACCCTGATCTGAGAGGTGTACCATAAGCACCTTAATGAGCGCAGTCATAGTATCATCATAATTTAGAAACCATACATTCTTTTGAAAACATACAACCAAATCTGCTTTAATTATAAATTAGTCTTGAGACTGGTGACAAACCCATCTATAGGCCATCAATAATTCTATGCTGGTCAGTAAACATGGTCTTCTTGTTTAGATACATAAAATGGTCTTTCAAATTAGAGGAGGATTTTGGCTACTGATTAATTACAATTATATTATTCATCTCTCACACGCTCTCCTTCACACACAGAAGACAACACAAAAAGTCTTGTAAACATTATGCAAACACAAAAAATCTTTAGAAATGTTGCCATCTACATAGACATTAACTATAGATATCTACATGCTATACTTACAAAATCTGGCACTTGAGAATTACATAGAAAATACTAGTTTTTCAGGTTTACTGTTGAAGTTTAGGGCTGACCTGTGGAGGACAAATTCTGGTTGACTTCTTTTTTTGCTACCATGTGTGCCATATATTCCTGGGGTAAAAATGGCACTTTTTAAGAGAGGCAAGTGAACAGAAACTCATTTAAATTTAAAAAAAAAAAAAAAAGAAAAAAAAAGAAATGTTGAAAGGCCAACATTTTTTTCAAACTTCCAACATGCCTATGACTTTGAATACCTGGGATAAGGTATATTAGAAGTCATGGCACAGATCCAGCATAAAATTAAAAAAAAATAAATCCTGCAGTTGAAGACCTCTCCTTAATCAGATATCCTCGATATCATAATTTGTGTTTACACTTTGCTGAATTGTTAAAACTCTGCTGGTAGCATTTAAATCATGGCTGCTAAAAACACTTAAATGTTGAAAGCTAACAAACAAACAAACAAAAAAAAAAAACCCTGTCAATTTCTGAACTGACTCAAACTGATGCATTGATATTTTGATACAATTGTGTGGTCATGCTACAAATGATCAATTGATGTCAGTTGTTGCTGAAGATGCAAGTCACAATAATAATGTGGTGGCTAGACTTCATAGTTGCAGATGTTATGTGTCCTTTGAGAAAGGCTTGGTCCAAGAAACCAATGCAGCCATACATAGGTAGACAGAAACAACCGCTAGCTTTGAAGCATCTTCAGTTTGCTTTCTGTTGTCTTGTGATGAGAGGGCAGCACTGAGCTGATATCACAGTGACCAAGGAAAAGATTTACCTCACAAAATACTTCTATGTTATTTTCAGGGTGCTGCCATAGGTCTGTTGCACCACTACCTGCACATTGTCCAGGATAAATTCAAAGGCCATGCTCCATACAGAATCCACTGATTGCTGCATCAACCTGCAATATTAAGACAAGAGTGAGAAATGAGAAGATCCACAAGCCACTCCAAAATACACTCTGAACAAGTTTCTACCTCTTCATGTATTTGATAACAAGATCAAGTTTCTCCAGGTCTTTATCCTCCACTAGCTCTGTACAATACTTCACCACCTGCAGGATGTCCTCTTCCATGGGTTCTAAAAGGATACACAAGCACAATGTTATGTGTCAGTCTCAAATAGCTCCAAACATTTCTTAACTGGTCTTCAGAGCCACACCATAGTTTAGTGCTCATCTTGCAGCAATTCTGATCAAACTAAGGTTAGAATTAAATCAACTGGGGACATGATCAGGTATGTCAAAACTAAGAAGCCTACTGGAAGAACTTTGGACAGTGAGGCTGGAACAACCAGAACAACCATGAAGTCCAGCTGCGTTCTGCATGAAACCAGAAAACAGGCTGAATGGCAAAAGAACTGCTTATTTGATGTATGTCTATAAGTTATCACAGAAGGGTGGCAATAGAAGAGAGGAAGAGATGTTGCCAAACGAGTGCAAAAAGTTGGTCATGGTCTGTTTTGAAAGTCATGCAACTATTTAATTGATACAATTTTATATCCTTCTATGTGACAATATATGAATAGTACACACCGTTTCAAAGTTTGGCTCTTTAGGAATGGGAGAAAGGAAAGTCCTTATCAAACATGACCCCCCCTTGCTTTACCTGAGATGGTGGTAACCCACTCCCGCAACAGGGCTCTGATGTCACTGAGTTCACAAGCCCCAGCTAGGGCTGGGGCAGAGCGAGGGGTGAATTTAGACAGTACTTCTGGCACTTGATGGTTCAAAGAGGATGAGGATTGCCCACTTTCAATCTGTTAACAGGAATTCAGGTAAGTATTATGTAAAAGAGAAATGTTCAGTCCCTTGCAAAGAACTCATAAATTAGTAAATGCACTTATAATCATGTAAAGAGTAGCATGATTTTATCCTAAACACATCAAGGTAAAAGGACTGTAATACAAAGAACATGCAACGTGCAAACAAAACATTTACCTTGAAACCAAAAGGGACATCTTTACATTTCAGTGGAAGTGGGATGGTTTTGGAAGGACTGGATTTTGCAGGGCTATTTTCTGGGAGGAGTCGTTTTAATGGACTGCAGCCTCTTTTGGCAGGACTGGCATTCCTCTTCTTGTAGCGCCGCTTCGTCCTCCCCACTGCAGGCTGCTTTAGCTGAAGCAGTGGATTTCTCTGCTCTGCTACAAACAAAAAAATAAGATGGACACAGTGTTTTTTTGGCAACTATATAATTCAGTGAGGCTGTACTATTTCTTTACTTACCCAAAGCACTCTGAGCCTGAGTATTATCCCTGCATCTGTAAGCAGAGCGGAGCTCCTCCTGTAATTCCCTGGGGAGTGCTGCAAACACTTCTGGGTCAACCTGGGCATGGAAAATGTCAAAAAAACAAAATCCTATTGCTACATATATTACTACACATACAATTGTCTTCCATCATGCATTGGTTTCACTTCAAAGGATTAGTTATATTGAAGTGGTTTAAAGTCACAAAATACAAAACGTTACCTGGGAGAAGTCGGGTAGCTCTAGCACAATGCCTGTGCTGCCAGTTTGCCCAGTCTGGTCTGGGAGGTGTACCAGCAGGGTACCTGTTGGTGGCACTGAGGGACCAAAGGAAACAGAGTGGTGGCGTGTGGAGGGATGAGATGAGGTACTTGGTTTCTCCTCTCTGTGGGTCCATGACTGCTCTACCTGTTCTCTCAGCTCAATTGGTAAAGCCTCTAATACAGAGCGGTCCACCTGAAGATAGCCAAGATGAAGCAAGATCTCACTACATAGAATCTGGTACCTGGACTACATAGCTCAACCATACAGACATCAGAATAATAAGCAGCTTCCTAACCTGAGAGGGAGATGGCACCTCTATGCTGAGGTTGAGGCGTGTTTTGGAGTGGCTGGGAGTAGAAGGTTCCCCTTTACTTGTCCCGGGCATTGAATCTGAATTTGTTGTGGGAAAGACCGAAGGAGATAAAATCTCCCCTTGATTGGAAGACATACCAGGAACGTCATCTGTTAAAAACAATACTATAGAGTGTTACAATACTACCAAGCCTCAAGGGTAAGCTTGAAAATATGCATCTACTTTATGCTCATATAGCACCCTGACCTGTTCGACGATGGTCTTTGTTCTGGTTTTGTGCAGAACGTTTACTCCCAAAGAGATCTCTGATAGTGCGAGAACGAGATGAGCCAGTGTCCGAGTGCGAGCTCTCCAGCAGCTGCACCTGTAGCCCCACTCCTCTCATGTCTATCACTGTGAGCTTCATAGCCCGGAAGAGCTTAATTACCTCTGATGCTATAAGCTCACCACTGTCTGTGGGCTGAGCTAGCAGCACGGATCTATATTGAGGGAAGAATAGCAAACATAAGTAACAACTAATTCATTTTTATATACACTGCTCACAAAAATTAAAGGAACACTTTTTTTTTGGGCCTGGCATGAAATTAATTAAACCTGTCTGATAATTTTCTGGTTGGTTAAGCAGCTGAGGGCATTGTTAATCACTTTCAGCTGTATTGGTGT
>JBBJLS010000002.1:11738691-11753059 GCA_037577275.1 Bryconaethiops microstoma
TATTTTTTTTTTTTTTTTTTTTTTTAGTAGAGCTACACAAACAAGAGATCATACCCATCAGGGGATATAAATTCAATTATATTATAAACCATTCAATTCTAGCAACATGGTTAAAGTCTGGCATGCATTATCTGGATCATAAGTATTTATACTTGGTCACATGAAGGTCATGAGAATACACAGAAAACATGGAAATATCCAGGATTCTAAAGGATGTTCAAGCACATAATAAAAATGGGATATGGAACAGGACTTATTTACAGAGCAGTGCCAGTATTATAAAGACCAATATTAGAAGTACATTAGACTGTTAAAGACAGTCACCTTGCCAAGTTGTCACAGACACCATGTCCCCCGTATTTGGCAGGCTCCACTGGAGCACCTGCTTTGCGCATCATCACTTTCAATGTTATCCGGCGACCTTTAAGCCCCGACCCCTGCAGTCTCTTCTGCACCTCCATGGAAAGGTTACTCAGGAAAGTCTCTGCCTCCTCAACCTAAAACATGCAGGACAAGAGATAATTGCAATTAATGAATAGGCACATCTAAATAATTTAAGGACTAAGAGATTAAACAAATGGAAGCATGGTTTAAAATGTACATACCTAACACAAATGAAACATAACGATAATTGCATGTGAAGCAAAGATTTGAAAGAAAAAAAAACAAAACTTTAAGCCAGCGTCACATTATGTCTGAAAGGTTTTGACCTGTGTGAAGCGGATGTTGTAGTTCATCTCGGCAGACACAGACTTCCTCTCCTTCTGACTGCGAACAGGCCTATCGTCTAGCCCTCTGCAGAAACGGAAAAGAGTCTGTCCTGTCCGCGGTCCAAATTCCTTCTGCAGATGCACCATAGACACTTGCTGCAGGTCTCCACACGTATTCACACCCAGAGAGGCTAGCTTACTGCTCATTGAGCGTCCCACACCTACATGCACGCACAAACACGAGTTTATTGAATAAAAGTTGTGGCCACAGATGTTTATGAAGCACTTGTCCTAATACTTGCCAGGCAGTCTGTTAACAGGCTGATCTCTGATGAAGTCATCCACTTCTTCCGGTCTGAGAAAATACTGGCCATTAGGTTTTGCCTTCCGGGTGGCCATCCTGGCCAGGAGTATGTTGGAACCTGATGAAACATATGGAAGAAATTAGACTGGAAATGTGGCACTATTTAACAGATAATTGCACCCATTTACTAGGTTTCTGCACCTTGATTTTTAACAAATAACAGTCATCTCTAAATTTCAGAGAGATCTGGAGTGTCTATTGTAATTTCTTAAACCTTAAAGGCAAGTGTATGGGGCCACACTTCAGTTCCTCAATGAGTCCAAAATACACATGACTAGGGTTCAAGAAGTTAATTTTCAATAGCAAAATGGTACACTCACCCATTCCGATGGAGGCAGAACAGCCTGTTTTCTCCCTCACATCAGCACGGATAGCACTCGCCAGCTCATCAGGTGAGAGCCCCAGCTCTGCAAGAAGGGTCGTGGCATCCACCAATGCCTCGTCACAACTCAGAGCCTCAATGTTATATGTATAACTGCAAAACACACATTGAGCCTTTATTACTGAAATGCACACTGCTATTATTTTCTAGGTCATGGACTGGGCCAGCATCCTGTACCTGGTTAGGGTTTCATACATGGCCAGCGCCACCTCTTTGTATGCATGGAAGTCATAGGGCACCGACTGGAGCTCAGGACACAATTGTTTAGCCTGACCAAAAAACATGCCATTCCTCACACCAGCCTGCCTGCATAAAACAAACAAATACACATTTCACTCAGTTTATTTTCACAATGTGACATGCAAACGTCCTAGAAAGTTTACAATAAACTATTAACATTATTGCAATTGTGGACATTTCGATATTTGGTTTCCCGAGGTTTCCTAAAGTGTGCCAGCAAAACAGTAATGCAACAATTTTAAAAAGGTTAGGAAAAACTATTTATGTTTCTAAAAATAAATGATATAGTAACACAAAGGAAGAAAGGGCAAATAGGTACAAATACTAGTGACACAATGGGCTGACAAGTTTCTTGTTACTACGAAGTTTATGCATTTACTATACAATATACTAATATGGTGACTGTTAATAGGCTTTCTGTAATTAGTCTTTAAAAGATGTTCAGTGTTCTCTGAAGTTCAGATTACCCCCATGATATACTCAGAAAAGCAGTAACATAATTCATAGCCATATTGATACTTCTAAATGTGTTCAGCTTGAAGAAATGCGATTGGACTAAATGTTATAATACCTGGCTTCATAGCTGCAGGAAGCAATCTCTGCCATAGAGAGAGCAGTCTGGTCCTGCTCTTTTCCATTACTGTAGGTCTCCTCATTCTCTGGAGAAGGACTCATCTCAAAATTTGTCTCGGTCTTCCCTAAAAGAAAACATACAATAAAAATCACATTATTACAAGAGGTTACCTCATAAACAGAAATATAAAATTAAAAAAAAAAAAAAAAATCTAGTAAATGCTACCCAAGTATTTTTATTAGGCAATTAGGCCATGCGTGCCTCTCTCTAATTGAAGAGGCAACATTCATAAAGACAGCGCAGTGACCAAGACATTCAGTTTTTCAAACATATGCTGAAAGTGCACAAAGAAAAAAACAAAACAAAACACCCCACAATTACCTCGATTTATTAAGCCCTTTGAGATTTCAGGCACAAATCAGACGTGTTCTACCCTTATAATATGCACTACATAAAAGGATATATAATACGTTTGTCAGGGAGGGGAAGAGTTCGATTTAGATTTCATGATCGTTAAGCATCACATTTGGTTTACTACATGGCCTGCACCAGTGAAGCTCCCCAGCACCACACATTCTGTGGTTATGTTTGTGGGTTGTGTGCTTGGTAAAACACAAAATGCATCTCTTTCTCATGCAGAAGCATTCAAACATTGAACATTAAAAGTGAACGCACACTGCCCTCAATGGTATTCCTGAATTGTGCCATTACCTGCTCTGTGCTGGTTCTGTTTCTTCAGGTAGTACTGCATCTCCAGCTGGGGGTTGGCACCAGGTCGCTGAGCAACAAGCCCATGCCCACGGTTACTTGTCACAGCAACTGGTTTACCTGGAATAAGAAAGTATAAGGAAAGGGAGAACTGAATGCAACAATAACTGATTTTTTGTGAAGTTTTTGTGCAGTATAAAAAAAATATTTTTTCTTTGTAAGAACATATACACTTCTAATATAAGACACACTGGAATTAACTGAAAAAGAAAAAAGTAGCTTTCTAAGAAAATGATGTTTGTACTATCTATGCTTTAATCTGACACTGCGGTCTGCTGAACTGTGCGCGTGTGAAAATGAAAGTCACCTTTAAGTTCGGGTCGATGTCTGATCCCCACTGACACAAAGAAACAGTCCATGTCTACATGCAGAATACAGGACTGGCGTACCTGAGGAGCAGGCATGGATGACGAACCTATGAGAAAAAACAAAATTTACCCACAAAAATCCCCATCCCTTTCACATCATCATCATTATTATCACAACATCTGTAGTCAACAGGGGTCCAGCAAATTATCACATTCACACAGGTCTATTTATGAAGCTTTGGAAGCATGGAAAACAAATGAATTTACTTTAAATAAAATGTAACAGTCAAATTAGGTCTATTTAATGACATTCCTTTTAGCCTGTAAAGAATTAATGGCACAATAGTTAGTACTGTCACCACACAGCAAGGACATCCTACGTGTGATTCCCAGCCAAGCAGCCTGGGTCTCTTCTGTGTGGAATTTGCATGTTCTCACTGTGTGTGTACGTTTCTGCCACAGTCCAAAGACATGTAGTCCACATTTAGCAAGTAGAGATAAATCCCCCTAGGGATGAATATGTATTTGTGTTTGCCCCGCCATGTACTGTCTAGCATGTTTCTCCACTTTTCACCCTATGCGTGCTGCTGTAGGCTCCAGCACCCCTGCAACAATAGTCTGGTTAAGCAGCTCAGATAATTCATGTAATGAATTGAGAGTAGAAGCCAACAGACAGGGAACTGTCACTGCAACTCCAAAAACATACAAGGAGCATAATTATCACAAGCAATAACATTACCTCCATAGCGATTAGCTCGAAGTTTTTTTAGCTTCTCTTTCCCAGAGAACACAGTGCTGCCGTCCGCCCGGCGTCGACTCTGCAGGGCATTTACATACTCTGAGAACTCATTTCTCCATGTGGAGATATGATGAAGCCGTGAGTGAGAGAAAAACTCAGAGATAATTCCAGCCTCTGGGCCCTTTGCTGAACTTTTGTCCGTTTGGATGTTGGAGTTATTTATGGTGGAGTTAGAGGTATGGTGACTCCCATTCAGTCTGACTCGGCTAATCTGATGTTGCGGGAAGGACATCTCTAAATTTTCTGCATTTTCCTGAATAGTTGTGACAGTCGTTGAAGGGGGTTCTGATAGGATGAATGAATGAGAGCTTTGTTCATTATGACTTATAGACGGAGGACTGAGCGCTCGCGAGGTGGTGGCAGTACGTGCTACAGGATCCAATGTAGGACCAGCAGAACGAAGGCAGCTGGGTCCCCCTATTTGTTCTGCCTCTGACTGTCGTGACTGAGGCTGGGGGCACCTGGTCTCTACCCCTTCGAGCACATGTTTGGAACAAGGAACAAAGTCTTTTAGTTTTAAGGCACCATTCAGAAGATGAGCATGGCCATTGGCCTGCAGATAGTCCTTTGATCCTCTTAGGAAATTGACATGGGAATCATCACCAGTGTCCCCTTCATGAATTCCATTAACACTGGGGCCTTCGTGCTCAGAGATACCAATGTATGAGCCATTTCTGTTTAAAGGGAAAAAATACATCAGGGAGGCAAGTGTATATTCAAAAATATTCAAGGCAAAGTTTAAGGATATATGCAAGGCTTAAGCGCCTGCCAAAAATCTATTATCACTGTTGTAATAAAATCTTGTACCTCTACTGTTTTTGGTTTATTATTGCTTTTTCTTAAATAATAAGAAATACACTATGCACACATTTGATTAATTGACCAAAAGTAGAGTTCCAGAATGACTCAAAATAAAATATTGTTAGAGTAATTTACAAGTTTTTCTTCCAATATAAAGTTTTTTTAGAGATACAGGGCTTTGTTCCGACAGCAACAATATGCTAGGCGATACACTTACAGTTTGACCTCTGGCTTCTGACAGGTTTTATCAGTATGTTTGGGTGGCACTGGCTGAGAAATGATGATGGCTGGGTTAAACTGGCTAGCCTCAAGGCCGCTTGGTTGGGGAATGTTCAGGTTGGGGTTGGGTCTGGGTTGCCCATGATCAGATCTGCCTGCTTCCTGGCCAGGCCAAGCACGCACACTGGTAAAGTTTAAGCCCTTCTGCTTTGTATAAAGCTGATATTGCAGGTATGAGAGTTGTCGTCCTGCCTTGATGCTGAAAAAGAGAACAGCACAGCAAACAGTGTTATTGGATTGCACACAAAAAGAAATTGTACACATTGCACCAGAAATGGCAGCATTGTCTGCCACAGACAGGGTACCACCAGGCACGGACAACACCACCAATTTACTAGCTCGATCCCTTTCCATTAATCTTTACCCACTTCACCCTCTTTCACCCAGAAAATCCACAATGCAAAGCTAAGAAAGTGATAATTAGTGGTCACAGTACATTATCTAGGGCCTTTGAAAGGCATCACCTTACAAAGCACTTCACAATGAAGTACCAAAGACAAAGCTAATGGCACTAATTATCATGGAAAAATGAAGCAAACGGTATAATAAGATGGTATAGTATCATGAGACAACAAATAGAATTGAGCCAACTGAAAGAGAAGCAGTCTTTTTTCACGTTTCAAGGTTTCTGAAAGAAGAAATGGAAGAACATTCAATGGAGTAGGGAAGTCTACTGTTTAGGAGCCACAGCCCTGAATTATCTGCCATCCAAATAAGACTGCATCAAAGAAATTAAATGAAGGAAAATGTTTTTTCAAATTAATCCAGAGGCTCTGACATTGATACATCACAACCTGTTACCACAGTTTGCTTTCACTACCGCAGGGCCATCAATTCACACCAAGTATCCTAATTCTTTGCACCTTTCCTTGTTAACTAAAAATTAAACTGTGCATGCAAAAAACCCCAAAAAAACAAAAACAAAAAAAAACCAGGCATACCTGTCAGTAATCCACTCTGGTCGTACTACTTTCTCCCCTTTTAGCTCCTGTATTTTGCAGTTAGGCAGGTTGGTGGCAATGATGTGTGTAGTTTTGGAACGGGAGTAATACACATGGTACTGTCCTCCATGTAGCATCATTAGTTTACGCAATTCGTCTGCACTGGGGTCTACGCAGAAGGCACATGCAAAGTTCACATTATATGATTTTCATGACGTTAAGCTATTTGTTCAAGTGTTTACCAAACAGCCCACTCTGTATTTTAAAACAAGAAACAATCTAAGCTCAGAAAAAAAAATTAATAAATATTGATAACTACATTGATTTATGTTTTCCCCATTTTTATACAAAAAAGTAGAGACATACTCTATTCAAATGTAAATGTACACTTTGAATACTTTGAAAAACCAGTAGACTTTAAACACAAAACATACAAGCAAAAAACAACTATTACACTGTCGGCTTGTCACAAAAGTGAAATTTCAAACTCGATACCAAAACTAAGGATGGTGCTCGATACTATTATCGATATTACAAAGGGAGAAAAAACAAACACAGGAACTTTTTAATAATAAGCGTGCTCAGGGGCTGTCGCACCGGTTTTCTGCGGAGGAGAGCTGAGGGTGCCTGTAAAATTTCTCTGCGCTAGGTTTGAGCAGACAAACAAAATGCTCCGTTTTGTTTGTCCGTGCTCACGGGACTGACGCGCCGGTTCTGCGGGGAGGAGAGCTTCGCCACTGGCCACGTTCGATAGGTCTGGGGGGGCTAAGGGTCCATATAAAATTTTGTGGCGCTAGGTTGATCCCCGGGCGAACTACATTTAAAGGTGCGTGCCACTTTTTTTTAGAAAGGGGGGGGCTGCCCGCTGCAATGCCTGTTGAAAATTGTTGTAGTCTGCCGGCGATTTCCGTTAACCTGTCATTTAAGTATCGATACCAGTGCTAATTGATATCGATCTCGACACTAAATTTTAGTATCGATTAGTATCTGAGAATTTTATTACACTATAACATAATACCATAATACATAGATGAAATGTGGAGAAAGAGGGAAAATGTTAATAAAAGCTGAAACTGCTGATTTTCACTGATAGCGGACCATGTAAAAGAAGTCTCTCTGACCTGTGTATCCATTCACATAGATAGCTACTCCACTGAAGATGCTGGATGATGCTCCCTGTTTCTGTTTTTCTCTGGGGGCATCCTTCTGAAACTGCATTTCCAGCTTAGAGACCTTAGCAGCCATATAGCCCCCCTGCAGCCACACAAGTCAGTCATTCATTCATTCATTCATTCATTCATTCACAGAAAAGCAAACAAATAGATAAATAGGATCCAAAAGCACACAGTAACTAATACTACTTCATAATTAAAGACAAGATATTGTAAAGCAAGTCAAAGCTCTTGAAATGAGCTGGTAGAAACACAGCACACACACACAAAGAACGAACTGGGCAGTGTCTGGCTGACAAGCGTCTGATTACGCCTCAGACATTCAATGAGACTGGAGGTGTGAGTCTGCTGGCACGGCGACTCTGTCTCCATGGCAACGGACAGAACGCTGGGATTCAGGAGTTGAGTCTCAACCAATAAACAGACAAAAGAGGGAAAAGCCCAACGCACAGAGGCACTCTCTGCTTCTCTCTCTACACCAAAATGCTACATTTTTTACTCTATCTAATTAGAGTAGCCAGTAAATCATAGCTACACAATATCTACAATAACGAATCTCAAAACAAACTTGAAGTGCATGTTCACAATAAAAATCTACTGTCTACTTTCTAATTTATTTCCAACCATATCTAAAATATGATTTGCTTAGGCCATATATATTTCTAATATTTTTAAACTGCTGCTACGTAGTTTGAAAATATTTTCTATCAAAATAAACAGTGTTGCAGCAATGACTTGGCACAAAAAAGAAACAATACATATTTGGATCAATAACATTTCCAGACAGACTTACTGCTCTTTGCAGAATACAATGCCCAGTGAGAACTGTGATTACTCACCAGTGCAATACAAATAATAAACACATCTAGACTACTCTAGTAAAACACATGTGCATATGCACCTCCTGTCATAAGAGCTGGAAGAAAGTGGAAAATTTAGGCAATTTAGCTTACCCTTCCTCCCCAGCCATCATCTTCACTAGCTTTCTTTCTCCATCCATCTCGACTCATACTGAGGAACCTAAATGAGAATAAAGCAGAGAAATAGCATGTACTTATGTACTTTGAAGGCATATTGTCTATAGCCAAGTAGCCACACAAACACACTCAAGCATCTTTTTTCACATTTAAACACTTTACCAGGCTCCTGGTAGAGTTTTCTGCGTTAGTAAGTCATCACTGGGTTTCTAAAACATCAAGGTCATGTGGCTGATCACTAATCAAAGAAGTGGCCATTACAATGCCACCTGTCAAGGGAGGTGGAATAGGCAGGAATTATTTGTTGGAAGCAAGAAACACAGGCAAGCAATACCTATCAACACTGGTCCACAGAAGGACAACTGGGGAAAGAGTAACAGGGTCACAGGCACCCAAGGCTCACAGATGCACACTGGGTAAAGGCTGTACCATGTGGACTGATCCCATAGAAGACCTACTGCAGGACAAAATGCTGAAAAAATTAACGTTGGCTATGATCAAAAGTTGTATTCCTTATTGTGTGTGTGTGTGTGTGTGTGTGTGTGTGTGTGTGTGTGTGGCGCCGTATAATTGCAGATTGGTCTTGCTGAGCCCTGTCTACCACAGAAAGCACCTATAATGGGCATGTGAGCATCAGAACTGGACCATGTAGCAATGGAAGAAGGTGGCCTGGTCTAAGAAATCATTCATTCATTCATTCCTTTTTAAAATGTGTCAAAATTAAAAAAAAAAAAAAAAAAAGTGTCATGTCAGACACACTCACCTACCCATCCACTCTCCGGAGAAAGAGTGCATGACATAGAGATGACATGTGCTTTTATATCTGAAGAAAACATACAAGTTTAAAATTGTTTTAATAGCAACTAACAAAGTGATATTTATAAGAAAGTTAGACATCGCCAGGACTACTGGGAAAGTTGCTGGGCCAGACAACATACCTGAGCCGCTGGCGGGTATTTTCACAGATATCTTTAACGGATACCCGAGCACAACAGTGATTCCTGTCTGCCCCAAAACAATGCGAATCATCCAAGTACCCAAAAAGTTCCTTTTCTGAATGACTACCAGCCCCTAACACATACACCCATCATTACTAATCACTTTGAGAGACTGGTGCTGAAGCACACGAAGGCCCACCTCCTGAAACATCTCGACCCACTAGTTTGTACACGAAGCCAACTGTACAACAGAGGACGCCAACTCAACTTCCCTCACATAAAATTACATCAGAATGCTGTTAATAGACTTTTTCTCAGCACTCAATACAATCATTCCACAGAGACTGTTAAAGGACCCCAGATTTCCTAACTAACAGGGCCCCAGTCTGTTAGAATAAGAAACAACAACTCCAGGACAATCAGCCCGAGCACTGGCATCCCACAGGGATGTGTGCTCAGTCCACTGTTGGTTATTCTGCTGACACATGACTGTGCTGCCCAATACAGCACTGAGCACATCATTAAGTTTGCAGATGACAACAGTGGTGGGACTTATAAGCAACAAAATACAGAGAGTATTGTTGCAGATCCCACCAACCCCTCACAGGGACTGTTCTCCCCCAGTTGTCTGGGAAAAGGTTTGAAAGCATCCGAATCACCACTTCTAAAAACTACAACAACTTCTCACAAGCAGTCAGACGTTTGAATTATTAAGTATCCCTGCCTTACACCAGAGGCTTGAAAACAGACAAATACATAGACAAATTCACTTACACTTCAGACTGTTTTTAAACTGCTTCTTTACCATGTTACTTACCAAAACTGATTATCTACACCATGCCCGCTCGCTGTGTACAACAAAGTCCTCCTTTATTCTTTTTTGCACTATTTACTTGTGCTGTACTTTGATGTTGCACTAAAGTCTGCACAAGTTTGTCTTGTCCTAATTTGTACAAAAACCTGCACTTCATATCTTGTCTTGTGCAGTCAAACGTCACACCATTTTTACCATTTTGAGAATACAATTTCAACCGTCTGTGTACTCTGTATATGGCAGGGCTGACAAACGGTCTCTTTATGTGATTGCATGAACCAAACATTTAAATTGAGCCTTTATGAAGTACTTTTCATGAGATTTCAAAATACTGAGATATATGCCATGATAGCCTAAAAATGTTATTTACCCATAGCGACAAGCTATAAGAAGGCAAGCTGGTGGAGGCAATGTGATGCTTTGGATGATGTTTTCCTAGGAAGCCTTGGGTCGAAGCATTCATGTGGTTGCTCTGATACCACCTACATTAACGTAGCAGTACACCAAGTACACGCCTTCCTGACAATAGAAGTCTCTTTCAGCAGGATAATGCACCCTGTCACACTGCAAAAAAGGGCTGGGGGAGCATGACAAAGTTCCTCTCCAAATTCCCCAGATCACAACCTGATCAAGCATATGTGTGATGCACTGGACAAACTAATCCAATCCATGGAGTAGGGCTGCAACAACGAATCGACTAAATCGCTAAAAATCGATTACTAAAAGAGTTGGCAACGAATTTCATAATCGATTCGTTGTATCGCGCGACGCGGAGACATTTGATTATTAAAAAAAAAAAAACTTTAGTTGAGCGCGGAGCGCAGTAAACACTCTCGGTCTCTCTCCAGCACTGATGCTAGCAGAGTTCGGCGCCTCAAAGACAGGGCGGAGGCAAATTTTTTTTAAAACGAGCGGAGGTAGAGGAAAGACACATGGCGGAGGCAGAGAAATCCATGCGACCCAAGTCATCCAAGGTGTGGGAGCATTTCACACTAAATAAAGAGAAAAGGTGTGTTAACTGCAAAATATGCAAAAGCGACATGGCATGGCAAGGGAGTACCACGGCAATGATCCAGCACCTGAAACGCAAACATGTTGGAGTGTTTGATAAGGAGGAAGGGGTCCAACAGCAAGATAAGTCACTACAGAACCCTACTTTTGTTCCGTTTTGAAGTGAGGAACGTAATGTCCCTGGTGCTAGTGTTTACTCGTTATCCAGCTTGACAAGCATGACAAGTTAGCGTTAGCTCGTTAATAACAATAGTAGAGCAGGGGTGGTATAGTTACTTTGCACTTTGCATTGCAAGACTAAAGACACGTTTTTATTCTCTCGCCTTTTTTGGACCATTCATTTTTCAATCTGTTGTCATGTATAGCTACACTGCAAAAAACTTTTCTTACTTAGTAATTTTGTCAACAAAATTGAGAGAGAGTAAGTGTGTGTGTGTGTCAGTGTGAGAGTTTGTGAGTGTGTGTGTCTGCAGTGTAGTGTAGAGAACAAGTTCTGACATTCAAACAAATCCTGTTAAATTTTCTGATTTGTATTATTCTTTATTTTTTTTATAAATTATTTATTGTTCTGGCAGCTCAGGTGGCACTTTATTAAAAAAAAAAGTCTACATATTTGGCAGATGCAAAGCATACATGTGTATGTTTTTTGTGTTAGTCCCTTTTTTATTTTATTATTATTGTAACAGCTCAAGGAGCAACATGTTTGTGCACTTTCTAAAGATTTTAATTCTGTTTTTGAATAAAGGGTTGGAAAGGGTTGTTTTTGAATAAGGGGGGGGGTAATAGACAGATAAATCGATTATTAAAATAATCGTTAGTTGCAGCCCTACCATGGAGACTCCACCTTGCAACTCACAGAACTTAATAGATCTAGTACTAGCATCTTTGTGCCAGATACCACAGCACAAACTCAGAGGTCCTGTGGAGTCCATGCCTCGATGGGTCAGAGTTGTTTTGGAGGCGCAAATCAAAATTCAAACAAAGAGCATTCTTGCTCTATTGTTCAGCTACTGAAACACAAAAATATATGTGGGTCCACCTTTGTGAACAGGGGAAGAGACAGAGAGGGAGAGACAGAGAGGTCTCTTCCTGACTCTTATCTTCTTCCCTCTATGGTATGGAATGATCCATCTATTAAGTGTGGGGGAGCTGAACACTGATGCCTGCAGCTTATTAACAGTACACTGAGGCAGAATGAGGTTTAGTAGACAAGAAACCCCCCCCCCCCCTTTTTTTGCATGCCACTAGTCTGCCTGCTCTGTTATTCTGGAAGCGTCCTCACTGCCACATGTCACACAGACACAGAACAAGACAACCACACGTGAAGACACCGCACACACAGCCTCTCTCCACAGGGATGTATATCGACCAAATATCTCTCATGTCTCTCAGAGACATGGCTCAGAGGCTACTGCTCTCATCAGTCAAATGCTCTTCATTCAAGTCACACAACCTTGAACAGTGTCTGTTCCCCTCCACTCACACTCAATGTGTTTCCACAACAGGTTAATCACTAAGGCAGGGAGCACTCTGTGACGTGCTGGGCAGACTTACAGTCCCTTCACCAGAAGAGTTTCAAAAAGAGGTGAAACAGCCCAGGCCTCGTCACTGGACTCCAATAACAGTGACTGACAGAGAAAATCACCTGTGAAACCTGGGAAATCTTAATATAGGCTGAGATCAGATATTCTCACAGCAGGATTAGAATCCAGTGTAGCTGCACACCTCACTGATCATAACACCCCACTTTCAGCAGCCTGTCCTGAGCTCAGCAAAATTCACTTTTACTACTGATTTCAGTTATTATCGAGATAGAGAACCTAGTGACCATTAATGAATGTCACATGCACATTCTCTAATAACACTAAAGATATCTCCAACATATTATGGCTTGTTCTATGTAAGAGATGAGAAGTAAATGTCTATTGCAAACCCTAAGTACAATTATTCCCAAGCTGCTAGCATGAAACTCCCCTTGGCATTTCATTTCTCACACACACACAAAAAGAAAAAAGAAATTGTACATACTCTATGTCTCCCATGCACTCACCCGCCCATCCAGACCAGGGCAAGTGTGTGTAACATATACAAAAGAGACATGTGTTTTGTATCAGGAGGGAACAGGGTGATATCACCCTTTTTGTATACACATTTCTAATAAAACCACCAAACACTATAAACAAGAACGTTTGCTGCTGAAATTACGAGAATCATACTGATGTGACAGCATGTTGTAAATGGTTAAATAGGTGCAACACTTCACAGGTTGCCTGTTACATTGCATGGTTAATGGTCTTCAATTTTAGCTCCTTCTTAATCAGCATTAAATCAACCCTGTCCCAACATGGCTTGATTCCTTTGTGCAGCAGCCAAAATATCAGAGAGCCTGACATGGTCCTTCCTGGAGGGATCTATTCCTGGTGATCTGATTTGCCTGCTCAAACAAACCAACTAAACTTGCCAATTAACAGATGAGTTGAACTTGTGTGGTTAAGCAGATAAATAGTTATGCGGAATACCTGCCCTCCATGACAAAAAATGTAAGAAATGTGGCCTGTGTTGTACAGACTATATACTTCGCTGTGCCTCAGAAGAATGATGCTCAGAGGTAGGGTCTCGAACCTCAAGGCCCAAATACAGTTTTCACTCCTGGATTTTCTAATTACTAGTTGTAAACTGAACTACTGATGTAACACTACCCTCAAATGGAGAAAACCCTGGACCAGTGGTGATTCTTCCCAGAAATGTCTAAACTATCAAAAGCATTCCAAGAGTACAGTGAGAACACATTCAGAAGGTCACAAAGGCCATAGACCAACCTCTAAGGATCAGCAGGTCTCACTTGCCTCAGATAAGGTCAGGCTTTATATTTATATCATTAGAGTGAGACTGGGGAAGTTTTTGAAGTGCTACAAGGCAAAACGCACAGCTAACCAAAAGAAACAAAGGATTGTCTCATCAACCCTTCTCAACCCTTTTGGACTAATGCTCTGTGGAGTCAAAAGTGGTACTTTTTGGAAAAAAATGGGTCCTGTCACATCTGGCATAAACTGGAAGGAAACGAATACAAACACAACACTAGAAGAGTGATGGTATGGTTGCTGCTTCAGGTTCTGGGCCACTTGTCAGCAGAGGTGGACAGTGACAAAGTACATTTACCTGAGTACTGTACTTAAGTACAGTTTTTGAGTATCTGTACTTCACTTGAGTTGTCTTTTTTGGAAACTTATAACTTTCACTTCACTACATTTGAAAGACAAAACCATACTTTTCACTTCACTACATTTCTA
>JBBJLS010000002.1:11754889-11765138 GCA_037577275.1 Bryconaethiops microstoma
TTAACACGTCCAGAATAGCTGAGCAGGTCGGAACCTGATCAGGGCTGGGAGGATCTTTGAGCTTAGTTGTTTCTCAAAGTGTGTGTGTGTGTGTGTGTGTGTGTGTGTGTGTGTGTGTGTGTGTCTGTGTGTGTGTGTGTGTGTGTCTGTGTGTCTGTGTGTGTATGTGTTTGTGTGTGTGTGTGTGTGTGTGTGTGTTCATTAGATAGTTCTTTCTTTTTCTGAGTTATTAACAATAACCATGAGTGAATGCCATGTAAAGTACATTGTCTTTTTTTACAGGAAAATTCCCTTTTGTTTTTCAAATTCAGTAGTACATAACTCAATGGTTGAGGTGTACCCAGTCATTCAGAGTATTTTGATGTTAAAAGGTTCTTTCAGAGAAACATACAGGCTCAGATTTCTTCACAATGGTCATGATAGGAACCAGGGGTCACAATCACAGGTTTTCTCTGGGACTATTTGAGACACCATATACGGTGTCCCTCTCCGCTATGAATTTCTTTAAAAATATACTTTAGGTCAGTATCTAACAACTATTGAAAAACAACATGCCATCCTGACATCAGGCAGCATATTTTTAACCATTTTGTGTGAACGTTCTCTGTTGTAACTTTTACAGCGTCTAGATTGCTTGAATGTCTGGTTCCTATCACAAACATTGTGAAAAATTCTGGCTTGCTAAGTTTCTCTAGAGCTAAATATTTTACACCAAACCACCCCTACTGTCTTTATTAATCTCAAACTTAATGATTTAAAAATGCCAAAATCCTTAAAAGTTTCAACCATTTGATGTTATAATTTAAAAATTGATTCAGTAATTTTATGGAGTGCTGTGCTTTTATGAATTAAGCCACCAACTTGCTCAGAGAGTAAAGAGAATGCAAGAAATATGGGATAGCAAAAATGTTTAATGTTAACATGATTTACTGGAAGATCTCAGACTTCTTTTCAGTAACTAAAATACCTGTTTCATTCCATTTGAGTTCATTCAGGCTGCAGTCTAGGCAGACAGCAAAGAACAACAAGAGTTTACACAGCACAGAAGACTAACATGTGAGCGAAATTCACACTGTGCTGCTCAAGATACCGGTGGCCTAGCCAATTTCACTGACTTATCACACCTGATACTGTGTATACATGTATGTGTGTGTATCTGTTTGTCTGTCTGACTCTAAAAGCCAACTGTGGTATGTGACACACTGCTGAACATCAGATTAACTGGGTGACACCAGGATCACTAGACAAACATGCGGGAGTCCTCTTTCAAAACCTCGTCTTCCCTCTCTCTTTTTCTTTCCTCTCTCTTGCTCTCTCCCCTTTCAGTTTTGTAACAACTGCTGACACTGGACTCTGTACAACAGATACTTTATTTCCAGGTTCATAATTAACGGTGTGCACAAATGCAAACTTGAAAATGAACTGGAGACTGACACTTTCTATGATTGGCTTAATGGGGGCACTATAGTTTTTAAATGTGATCATAAATTGAAAAGCATGGGGTCACACTTCTTCATGCCAAAATGGCCAGGCTACAGTGAAAGTTAAACATCATCGCACTTTTTAATTCTACTGTTTCCTCTGCTGTTATTTCTGTTTGCTCTTTTTGCTAGGCCTTATAGATTCGTGAGATTACATCTATTATACTTATCCACACTTAGGCACTGTTGCATCGAGGCAAGACCTCTGAAGTTGTCTTGTGGGCTTTGGCACCAAGATGTGCCTGTAAAGTTGCAAGATGGCCTCATGGACCTCTATGGATCAGAGTAGTTTGTCCAGCACCCCTCAGCTGCGTGAGTGGATTGAGATTTGGGGGTTTTGGAGGCCAAATCAAAACCTTAAATGCTTTATTATGTTCCTTAAACCATTCCTGAACAATTTCTGCAGTGTGGCGGAGAGTGCTGCTAAATCCTGCTGAAAGAGGCCATTGCCATTATTTAATACTGTTGCCATAAAGTGGTGTACTTAGTCTGCAACAATGTTTACATTGGTGGTATGAGTCAAAATAACATCCACATGAATGACCTAAGGTTGCCCAGCAGAGTATTACCCAGATCATCACACTGCTTCCACTGCCTTTCTTCTTGCCGTAGCTGAACCTTTTTCAGTAATTTGTGTTACAGGAGCTCTTCAGATAGGCTAGCCTCAGTTCTCCACGTGCACCAATGATCCTGATGGTCTTTAACTAGTTGTCCTTCCTTGGACCACTTTTGGTAGACACTAACCACTTTATGACAGGACCACCCCCAAGGCCTGCTGTTTTGGAAATGCTCTGATCCAGTTGTCTAGCCATCACTATTTAGGTGTTGCACAGATCCTTGTGCTTGTCCATTTTTTCTGCTTCCAACAGATTGAGTGCAAGACCTGACTGATCACTTGCTGCCTAATATATCCCATCCCTTGACATTACGATGTTTATCCCATTGTAATGAGATAATCAATGTTATTCACCTGTATGTGGTTTTAATGTTGTGGCTGATCCACACACCTACTCTCATCTCCACACATACAGAATTCTATAAAAATATCGAAAAATGAGGCCTGCAAAAACAGCAACCTGAATTGTAATGTATTAAATAGGTGAACATGCAGGGGGCATGTTGAAAGCAAAGTTAATATTCAGCAAACAATAGATTAAAAAGGAAATGTCACATCATGGGCTATGAGCACATGGTGTGACACTTAAATGAGTCTTGATTGCACAAAGCAATTTGCATCTCAGCATAGCGCTCAATTAAGCTGAGCGATTAGCAGTGCCTCTGACTTGTCCGGCTCCGTGTGATGTCACAAGTCTTGGAGTGTGGCCTCATAGCGGGAGTCTGATTTGACCAAAGCTCTGGGCAGCGGCTTATATCACTAATGAGGCCTTCCACATTCAGCTCTCCGCTGAAAACTGCAGGCAGGTACTGAGAGCCACACCGAACACAAGCTATCAACACTGCAGCTCACGCCACTTTACACCATTTACTCTGCATGAGCTTTTGCCGCTCCCATTTTTAAATATGGACTTAAAAAGGACATTTTTTAATGAGGCTTCATGCACCAGGTGACCTGAAAGAATACTTTTGTAGACATTTCTGTGCTTCTTAATTATTTTTTGAGGCAGCAGTTAAGTCTTGGACATGTTTGACTACCTCTGGAAAAAGTAACCATACAACTATGGCACCACCCTGTTCAAAGCAGTCTTGCAGTTACATGTTTATTTGCCTTTTTGTAGAGATGATTTGTTATCAAAATACAATCCTTTTATCACAAATAAGTAGTGTAATGCTACTTGCATATTAGTATAAGCAGAATGTAATTTTAATTTTATTGCACTTTTGATATTCTCAACAGGCAGTGAGTCAGTAAACTATCTCAGCTACACATGCAAACCGAAAGCTGCATAATTCGTGCTTTGTGTGTGTGTGTGTGTGTGTGTGTGTGTGTGTGTGTGTGTGTGTGTGTTTGTGTGTAGTTGTGCAAGTGAATGTCCCTGAATATGTGTGTGTATGTCTATAAGAGTGACGCAGTGCGCACTTACTGCATCTCCTTCAAACGTCTTCTCAGTCAATGGCAAAAACAAAGGTCAGGACTTTGGAAATGTCACTCAGTCTCTGGCTCGGCACTTAGAGGGCCAAGCGAACCCGGGGGGTTCTGGCCTGGCTGTAGGTTCCGAGGGGACAGAATAATGTGTCGCACGGAGGCTGCTACTTCCTCTTCCCCTGGTGGCTGGGGGCAGGCAGAGAGGCACGGTGGGGGCTCATTGTTCCGCTGCCTTTTCCATCAGCTGCCAGAAGGGCAGGGGGCCTGACTAAATGGGCACTCTAAAATAGAGCATGCCCAGGAGGGAGCCCTCTCAAATATATACAGTATACCTAGCAAAGTGAGGAGAGAGATTTACAGCCCACATATTTAACCACACAAATGACACATATATAGCATGGGTAGTGGTGTTCTTTTATTCTCCATTTGGTGCACGTATATTTGTTTGTAAACAGGTGTGTAGGTGTGAATTGGAAACCATGCATAAACCAAGCAGGATAAAAAAGTAGTCCTGCATTAACACCTAAATCACTACTATTAGCACCATTAACAGCTAAATCACTACAACCTAACTTACCTTTGCTTATCTATCTATTTTTTGCAGCATATGTGCTAGTGCTGTCTTTTATTAACAGTTATGCTTCGAAGTCCAAGACATGGTCAGTCAGAAATAACTTGTTTCACTGTATGTTTACTGTATGTTGTGTCCATTTCCATATTTTCTTCTAAACATGAACAAATGAATAAGTAATTTTTACATAATGAAAGACACATCAGTGAGTTCTTCCTTAGGAATAGTAAACAAAAATAGTATAATAAAGAGGTGGTTTCTTCTAAAGTTCACCAATATCAATACTGGAATCATCACATTGTCACATTCCCCCATGACTTCCAAATGATGGCAGGTGTGATTGCAGATTTCCATTTTAGATTCTTTTTATTTAAATAAGAAAACCAAAAGGTATGAGGGCCCACAAACCAAAACTCAATGCTTCCAAAACCAAAGGAGACAGGAGAAACTCAAACATCAGCGTATTCTGACTGTGGACCGACAACTAGGGTCCACCTAAACCGAATTTAAATACTAAACACACTCACTCCTGAACACACCGGCAGCTGAAACAAATAATGACTTAACTAAAGCCCGGTGTGCTCAGGAATCCAAAAACAAAAGCCCTTGGCGGCCTCTAGTGGCCGCCCAAAGTCACTGTACCCAGGCCTGACACACATGAGAACTACAAGTGAAATAAACACACAAAAAATACATTCTCTTGATTTATGCTCGTAGTTCACTCAAATCGAACATCACATGAAATATACAGCATTTTACAATAAACCTTCTCTGACTCATAGCCAGGAAATCTCAATTTAGCAAACTATGAATATATAAGATTTTTCTTACAGTATATTTAGTGTTTTACACAAAAGTAAATAAATACAAGATAAACATTACAATCTCACACTAAAAGCGCAGTGTTTTTGTAATCAGATGCTGCTTCTGTATAGAGACCTTGGGTAGGCAGCACTATATGTATATTAACAAATTATTAGTAGTAGAAGTTATTATTACTGTTATTATTTTGTGTTGATTGTTACTGTTGCAAACACGGTGTGTGGAGTACGGAGTGAAAGAGGGTTGAGTTAGAGAAAGTCATGGCTCAGTTTCCACCTGTCGTTCTAGAAAGATTCAAAGCTCTTTGGCTTCACATGGATTATTTACTGCAGTCAAACTAACTTGACTCGGTATGTTCATTCCATTTTTTGTTTTATTGAATTTCAAATACCATAAACATGCCAAATACAATTTTATTAAATGTTTATTTTAGTAAGTGGGGAAACAGAACATAACACAATACAGCAGTGCAAAATAAAGGCGTAAGTATAGAGAAGGGGGGGCAGTGGCGGATGGCTGATCAGATGATTATTTTAGCGGTGGAGGACAAGTGGCTGAAACAGAGCCATGCTTGTCACTGGCCTTGGGGTGATGAAGGCAAGGAGGGGGAAAAGGAGGAGCCACGCCCCCAAGCACACCTGAGCTTGCATTACCTGCCATCTCTCAAGCAGCATACTGAGAGCGTGGAAACCTGAGTGCGGCTGTGAGAGGAAATCTGGCTGTCTGTCAAGTGCTTTTGTGTGCGGTTCCACGAACAGGCGGGATCTGGTTTCCCCTGCGCCTGAAACAGTGCACCTGACCACAGGTACAGCAGAGCAGCCCAGACAAACCATATAGTATCTGTCATTACTATGTCAATAACAACATCTTCAATATGTAGACTGCATACTAATAAAACAAATATCGTAATACAAGGAATTATGAGATCTTGCAAAACCTGATACAACAAGAAGTGACCTGCACATTACCTCCACTCTAGATAATCACTTTGATAAGCACTACGACATGGTTAGTCTTTCTCCAAGGAACTGGATGTCACATATATGTTTCATTTTTAATCGACTTAAGTAAACAGACATGTTCAAATCCCAGCTAAGCCTTGTGAGGCCCAGGAGAACACATTTGGCAGAGAAAGACAGGACAGGCCACATGGGCATTTTAAGGTTTTGAGTCCTGTGCTTATGCTCACCCCAGTCCTCTCAAGTAGGTGTTGTTCCTGTGGGAAGCTCATAAAGATGAAGTTGCTTGTTCCTGAGTTAGTATATTAGTGAAGGCCTCCTGCATTCATAGTGGTGACATTCTGAAATAAGACCAAACGCAATAAGGAGAAAATATTAAAACACCTAATACTTTTAAACTGTTTAAAACCATTAGACATTAAACTAACCTTTTTTTAATACCAAAAACAACATTTTTATTTATATCAATCCTGACCTGTTCACAGTTATTAAAGTATTTCATGGATGAGCCACAATACATGACAGCCAGTCATGTGTCAGTCTAAAACAAACAGTAACAAAAACATAAGTTTTCATTAACTGTAATGCATAAATAGTTGTTGGAAATGGTCTTGTAAAAAAATCCCTTGGTTTTTGGTATATAAACCCTCACAATGTCCCAAGCAGACCTCAAGAAAAGTGTAGAACAGAAAAGCTGAAAACATGAAATCCTGAATAAATCATGGCAGTTCTAAATTCTATATAGCAAAACAATGCAAATCCTGTTATACTTACACCAGTCAAATCATAAAGTATAAGGCAGTATAAACATGTAACACTACATAAGTGTCACTGAATGAAAAGCTGTTAAAAGTAATAACGTGCCATGCTCGGACAGAATGTAGTGTTTGCTAGTCTTTGAGTTCACGGACTTGGTGGCTTTAGAGTCAATCTTAGATATTCAGAGAGTGTAAACTATATTTAGTCTGTACAAAAACTAGCAATGAATGAAGATTTCTTGATTTGAGACTTGTGTCACATATGTTATTAAAATCAGGCTCTTTGGCATTCTTACAAGTCACTCAGGTGTAATTGGTTTTTATTCACAAATATTTCATGCAAAATGAAAGTATCAAAGAGCATTCCCATGATGTGTCTGAGTGAGTGGATAATTGGTTGCAGGGGTCCTTTGCCCCTCGCTGTTCTAATTAAAAAAATGACACAACAGCAGAGAGATCATTAGGGAACGCCACCAAGGACAAGGTTGGAAAATTGAGCAGCGAGAGAGACATGGCGCTTCAGTGTGTCCAAAAGCTCCCCCATCTGAGGTCGTGACTGATCTACACAAAGAGTGTAACTCAACAGTGACTGGAGGGGAACAGAGGCACTAAACGAGGGGGGTGGAACAGAGCATCAGAGGGACAGTGTAGAGCAAGGGAAGAGTTAAAGAAGAAGAAAAGAGAGGGGGGGGTGACAAAAAGAGTGTGTGAGAGAAAAAAAGATAGAGGGGGAGAGAGATAGAAAGAAAGATAAAAGAGGCAGAGAGAGAGAGAGAAAAAGAAAGAGAAGAAAGAAGAGTGGAGGAAAGAGAAGAGAGAGGAATAGAGAGAGAGAGAGAGAGAGAGAGAGAGAATGTGTATTTGTGTAATAGTTCCCTAAAGCACTAGGCAGAGGGTGAAAGCCTCCTCCAGTGCTCCTTTAGGAATACTCATCGTCTTGTTACACCTTTGCCCGTCTCTTACTCTCTCAGGTCTTGTTTATACAACTTGTTATTGTGGTCTCCCTTTGCCTTTTCTGCCTCTTTTTCTTCCCCTCCTTCCCTCTCTTCTTTGTCTTTTCTTGCTTGAGGGAAATCTGCGAGGCTTGCTCATTGGTGCCAGCAACAGTTAATCCTCTTCTAAAGCACCTTAACTATGCTGGGAATTCTGCAGATGCTAAATAAAACAACGGGAACAACCATGCACTTAACACTGCCGCACTCTGGCACGAGTGCATCCGTCTTCAGACGCTGCGTTCTTTTTTCCATATAAGTAGTTCAAAACAATCTGCTGTTGTGTGATAACTGTGTGTCTCTCTTGAGTGAGCAGGGAGAGGGGCCACGCTGGGTTCAACAGCAGCATTCCTATAATCCCATTATGACAGTTCACCTGAGATTACACAGCTCTGAAAGGAAATAAGACCTTACTTTCCAGTCAGAAAGCACAACAAAACTCCAAATATTCCACCTATACTTTGATTACTAAAGTGTTGTTATTGTTGCCAATAATTTATTTAAAACTCTGTATTAAAATGTTACTGTACAGTCAACATGCCTGTGATGACACTGTTCAGCTAACATTAAAATGGTCATGCAGAACTATAAACAGAAAATCAGAGATGAGCACAAGGCTGCTCCATTCACGGCAATTCTTTATGCATGTTATCACGATACAGTGACAACAAGACATCATTAGAATATCAACCATAATCCCAATGTAAATTGTGCACAGATTAATCACTCACTTATGGGAATATTATTACCAATTACACTGTATTTACTGACATTATTCAGATGTAAAGAATCATGGAAGTGCACCATAGAGCTGCTTGTGCCATAAAATCCCAGTAAGTTCAAAAGTTTTCAGCTCAAACTGATACTGTATTTTTAATTCCAGCTTTCTCTATGTTGCGAAAATTGCCCCCTTAGAATTTTCAAACAAAACTTGAAGGATACATGGATGAGGGCTTTGTAAACTACGTTTAAAAAAAACCCAATACCATAAAAACAAGGTCTCTGCTGCAATGTGGCAATTAGCAAAATCAATCAAATAAGAAAATAATGACATGAGTTATTTTAATGTGATTAAATGCTCTTTAAAAAGATCCAGACGTGCTATATCAGATGCAATTTCTCACTGAATTTTCAATATTTCAGTTATCTTTTAAAAGGACGCAGGGCCTATTTTTCTCTCTCTAAAATATAACGATCGGTCAGGACAATTATTCTCAGATCAATAAGTTTTCATAAACACACCCAAATGTAGACTGAGTTAGTGAAAGGGATGGTGAGCTCAGATGGAGTTTCAATGTGCTGTTTATTATGCCTGAATGATGACCTTCAGGAGTGTACATCTCTGTAATCATCCTTCACTTGCCATCTCTCTTGCTTAATGCTAACTGGAGTCTTTCAAAGCAACCATTGAAAGGCAAAACTGTGCTATTGAAGAAGTTTATTAGAAATTGATCTACTCCTTTCAAGTAATGCTGGGGAGAGAAGACTTTAGATGACACAGTCTTAGCTTAACAGTGCTCATGCCCATGGACCCTTCTGAAGATGGAGTCACTTTTCATGCGCAGTGAATGGAAAACTGGGGTCAGTGGATTGAGTTGTGGAAAAAGTGGATTAGCCATGCATGTGCTCCAGTATGAGTGTGTGTGTTTTCCAGCTTTTGGTATGGTGGGTATGTTAGTGATGAAACAGAAGGGCAACCGAAGAGGCTGTTCTCATTATTGTAACCACAGGATTGCTGCATGTCCAAAAGTATGCAGACAACGTTTCTAATTGGTAAATTCAGCTTCTGCACCTGTTAGTATCAAAGGTGGTCAAAAGTGCACATGGCTTGTATAATCTCCATAGAAAAATACTGTGGTGGTCTGGAGGAGTGACACATAAGTTTAAGGTCACTATGTCCAATGTCAAGTGGTATGCCAAATTCTCTAAAGTTCTCTTTCTGGATGGAGCTCCCTTTCAGACGAGTTGAAGTGGCATTTGTGATCCAGAACTCATCACCCAACATCAATATCTGACCTCACTGATGCTCTTGTGGCTGCAATCAAATTCTCACAGCAGTGTTTCAGCATCTAGTATAAAGATTTTCCAAATTGCAGAATTTGCAGACTTTCCAGTCTTTCCAGATAGTTGCAGAATGGAACAAACTCCGTAATAATAACCCTTCTTTCAGAACAAACACTTGATACTCTGCATCATGTCTTTCTATCTAGTGGTCGTGGTGGGGGCCACTAATTGTTATTCTTAGTCTTCAACATAGAGGTAATTATAATTATACAATATAAAAATGACCATGAGTTAAATATTTCTTTGAGTTGTCATGCAAGCACAGTGCAGTGCAAAACTCAGAGAGCAAATAAATTTAGTATGAAATTTCACAGAAGCCTCAAAAAATATATAATAACTTATTCTTCCTTGTGTTGAAGAAACAATTGAAGAGCAAATTTCAAAAACTTCCAAAAGCATTTTTTTGGAAAATTGCTATTTACTTGTTTTACCTATTAGAAAGCAATTCTTACAGAAAATATTTTTTTTTATTGAAATTTTTCAGTTACTTGTCATTTTTCAATGCCTGTTTCTAAAGTGCAACTCCTGCACATTTCAGTATGGGCAAATTTGTTTAAA